>JAGTTH010006919.1:0-12129 GCA_022606485.1 Agraylea sexmaculata | reverse complement strand
ACACTTTTACTATGTAGTGTCAAATATTATTAAATAAACGATAAATACGGGTAATTATTTATACAAACAAATTTTCTTCCATTATTACAGATTTTATTTATTACAATAGATGTGGGTAAATGTGTTTATAAAACGATAGATCGAATATTCTGAAATCTATAAATTATTCATAACACTTTTGGTACGTAGTGTTAAATATTATTAAATAAACGATGAATACGGGAAATAATGTTTTCTTTTAAATTGATTCCTTATTAATATAGAAAATATTTATTACAATGAACGATGGTTTATGTAAATGTAGTTAATAACAATAAATGTTTTCCCCCAAATAGATAACGATGAATGGAGGTTCCCGCTTGGTTCGCAATTGAAATGTAATTGATTTGGAAGTGTCATAAAAGTCAACGAACCGCTTCAAAAGCAAACAAATACATGCCGTTGCTATTTTTATTATTTAAATTATAAAAACTCGACCAACCGTGTAATTACCTGCTTTTAGAACACGACTATACAATTTTTATCTATTTCGATGTACAAGAATTAACGGGGAACGATGAATGCGGGTAAATCATATTATATAGAAGTATCTCACCTTCCCGTCGGCATTTTTGCACACTGCAATAAATATAATTAAAATATAAATTGTAATAAAAATAATTTGTATTAATGTGGGTTAAGATTTGTATCAACATTATTTCCCGTATTCATCGTTTATTTAATAATATTTGACACTACATACTAAAAGTGTTGTGAATAAGTTATAGATTTCAAAATATTTTATTCGATAAATCGTTTAAATAAAAATATTTTCCCGCATTCATTGATAAAAATATAATCTATATTAGTGGGAGATTATTTTTGTGTATCCATTTTTTCCCGCATTCATCGTTTATTTAATAATATTTGACAATACATACCAAAAGTGTTAAGAATATGTTATAGATTTCAGAATATTTAATTCGATCTATCGTTTATATAAATACATTAACTCGCATTAATTCTAATAAATATAATCTATAATACTGGAAGAAAATATGTTTGTATAAATAATATTTCCCGCATTCATCGTTTATTTAATAATGATGACAATTCTATAGAGAACATGTATTAAGATTAGACTATAGATTTCATATTATTTAATTCGATCCATCGTTTATATAAACACATTTACCCGCATTAATTGTTATAAATATAATCTATAATAATGAAAGAATATTTTTCTGTATAAAGTATTTCCCGCATTCATCGTTTATTTAATAATATTTGACAGTACATACTAAAGGTGTTAATAATAAATTATAGATTTCATATTATTTAATTCGATCGATCGTTTATATAAACACATTTACCCATAATCATTATAATAAATATAATATGTAATAATAAAAGATTATTTTTCTGTATAAATTATTTCCCGTATTGATCGTTTATTTAATAATATTTAACTCATTCAGTACATACTTAAAGTGTTATGAATAAGTTATAGATTTCAGAATATTAAATTCGATCTATCGTTTATATAAACACATTTACTCGCCTTAATTCTAATAAATATAATCTGTAATAATGTAAAAATATATGTGTGTATAAATTATTACCCATATTCATCGTTTATTAAATAATACTTGACACTACACACTAAAAGTGTTCAGAATATGTTATGAATTTCAGATTGCTTAATTCGATCCATCGTTTATATAAAAATATTTACCAACATTCATTAAAATAAATATAAGCTATATTAATGGGAGATCATTTTTGTGTATAAATTATTTCCCGCATTCATCGTTTATTTAATAATCTTTGACACTTAATTATTAAATTATAGATTTCGGAATATTCAATTCGATCTATCGTTTATATAAACACATTTACCCGCATTAATTGCAATAAATATAATCTATATTCATGAGAGATTATTTTTCATAAAAAATATTTCCCGCATTCATCGTTTATCTAACAATAAACTAGAGATTTCAGGACATATAATGATTATTAAGATTACACGTGGCTTAAAAGCGACTGTTTGATTTTTCACATCCTATTCATCGTCGATATTTCGTTCCGGATCGATCGTGATTACCAAAAATGACGGTATCGTTGTCGAATTGATCGGAAGGTAAAAAAATCATCTTGTAAATGATGATGAGTGTTGAATCTGGACCGCAAAGATGACTCTTAACGAGATCACCGTACAATCAGCGACTAAAATAAATAAAAAATACATATTAAAATAAAATAAAAATTTTCCTCATACACACACATTGAGTATTTAATAATTATTATATTTTATATATATCCACATATTATTGTGCACGACTGTACAAATCAATGAAGTGATGTTGGCGGAACGACTTGATAGTTGGCTTATTTTACAATTCCATCAATCGGGTAACGATAATTTATAATACAGTGAAAACAGACTGCTTATAATAATATTAATATTTTATTATTTAATAAATAATAAATACATATTAAAAAAATATGATTATTTTTTAATATTGCGTGTAGGTTGGGGGAAACTTGTGATTTTTCTCACTGTATAAGAATTTCTCCATGGTGTTTTTTATAGGACGATGTTGGGAATTTAATTGACTTATATATATGTTAGTATTGAAGATGGGTTTTGCACTCTGAGCCCCTGTTTTACTGTAAGAGAGTAACAAAACTACTCGCGTCGGCTCATACAAAACGGCCATGTAAAGTAATGCGGTTGGAAGACCACCCAAGTTGAACAGAGTTCGCAAGACAAATAATATAACTCGGATTGAAAATGGTTGCAAAATAGTTATCTTATTGTATATTTATGAAGATAAATATTTCTTACTAAACTATTAATCTAGTAAAACAGTGCAAAATGTATGATATTCTAATAACAATGCATGTTTTACATGGAATTAGTTCAAAATAAACGATGAATACGGGATTATTATAATTGTGAAAATAGTCCACAACTATCGTAATGTATATTTATAACGATAGATGCGGGTAAATATTTCTAACTAAAGTATTTATCGAGTAAAACAGTGCAAAATGTATGATATTCTAATAACAATGCATGTTTTATATGGAATTAGTTAAAAATAAACGATAAATGCGGGATTATTATAATTGTGAAAATAATCTACTACTATCGTAATGTATATTAATAACGATAAATGCGGGTATTTTTTTTTTTTACAAATTATTGATCTAGTAAAATAGTGCAAAATGTATGATATTCTAATAACAATGCATGTTTTATATTGAGTTACTTCAAAATAAACGATGAATACGGGATTATAATTATTGTGAGAATATTCCACAACTATCGTATTGTATATTAATAACGATAGATGCGGGTAAATATTTCTTACTAAACTATTGATCTAGTAAAATAGTGCAAAATGTATGATATTCTAATAACAATGCATGTTTTATATTGTATTAGTTCAAAATAAACGTAAATTGCGGGATTATTATAATTGTGAAAATAGTCCACAACTATTGTTATGTATATTTATAACGATAGATGCGGGTAAATATTATTTACTAAACTATTGATCTAGTAAAACAGTGCAAAATGTAAATGCGGGATAATTATTATTGTGGAAATAGTCCAAAACTGTTGTAATGTATATTTTTAACGATAAATGCAGGTAAATATTTCTTACTAAGCTATTAATCTAGTAAAACAGTGCAAAATGTATGATATTCTAATAACAATGCATGTTTTATATGGAATTAGTTCAAAATAAACGATGAATACGGGATTTTTATAATTGTGAAAATATTTCACAACTATCGTATAGTATATTTATAACGATAGATGCGGGTAAATATTTCTTACTAAACTATTGATTGAGTAAAACAGTGCAAAATGTATGTTTTTTTAATAACAATGCATGTTTTATATGGAGTTAGATCAAAATAAACGATGAATGCGGGTTTCTAGTTTTATCGCTTGGTGTATGAACATTGTAAGCTGTGCAGTTCAGTCAATTAACAGCGATGTAATAAATATAAACAGCCCGACAAGCTGCGGTTGGCCATTTTGTTGAAAATCATATTTGGAAGAAAACCCGCTAGACTTATTATGACTTATCGAGCGGTGTGTCGCTTATGACCTTTTTCAAGCGTGCTCGTTTATCGGTCAGTATATCATTAGGCGAGGAAACTTCGACGTGTGTGGTCCGAAGCCTGAACCGCCACATACAAGCGATTAAGAGCCTTATTGACAGTACGCATAGTGTATTTTGTTATTTATTTATGGCGCGGCGGTTAAGTCGTTTATGATACGATCATCGGGTCGATTTCCAGGGACTGTTAACTGTGGGAACATAGAATCGAAGCCTTTTTGTGTGACAATTTTCGAATTTAAAATATTTTTTACATTACAAATTCCGCTTATTGAATTCATCGCGCTGGCAACACACAACGACTAATTCAAATATGGAACGCGCGGTTCATTTTAAAGGCAATAAAAATTCTCCGCGCCCGATATAATGAATTAATAAAACACGCTGCCCCCCTCTAAGGCAGTATATATATATATATATATATATATATATATATATATATATATATATATATATATATAACTATATATATATATATATATATATATAATTGAGAAATGGGTCAAAAATTAGTCGAGTGTAATAATAATTAATATATTTTTTAATAATTTCTAAGGACGGTGTCTCTTCGAACGTGTTGTATCTCTCTTTGCACGAACAGGACTCGTTTGTTCAACCACACAATCCAGGGTTGGACAAAACAATACAATTATATTGAAATCCCCAACCCTGAATAACAACACAACAAAATGAAGAAGACAAAACATTGAAAAAACTAGAAAAAAACATAAAAACAACACGCAATATTGCAGGCATATATTGCAAATTCCCAACTATCCATGTTTTTAATAACGGAAGTTGGAGGGGGTGATTTGACCGGTGGCTGTGAATGCATAAATATCACACTAAATAAAGGGAGGGGTCGTTTCAAATGAATTAAACACTTTCCACCGTAATTACCTGCCGTAAACTAGTAATTTAGGAATTAATTACCAACTGTACTCAATGTTTCTAAGGGAAACATTATTAATAGAAATAATTATTAGACAAAGCATAGACATGATGCATTTGAGCATTCATATCTACTTTGCATCTTAAGTTTGTAAATTTCACAATTTTAATACCTAAGGTGCGACACAGACAATAGTTCCCTTTGATGCTATTCATAATAAATGTATATGCCGCACCTTATGTATGAAAATTATACCTGTGGACAATTTTAATACCTAATGTGTGGCACAGACAGTGCTCTTTGATGCTTTTGAGCACCCATGACTATGTCGCATGCATTAAAGGGCACTCATATCTGCGCCGTACCTTAGGTATCTGTGGGAATTGTTTTAAGGGAGTATTTGATCAAAAAGTGCAATTTGCATACGTAAGGTGCGGCACAGACATGAGTGTCATTTGATGCATTTGAGCACACATGTCTATACCGCACTTTAGGTATATAAATTGCAATTTGCAATTAAATGCTTCCGTAAAAAATATGCATACCTAAGATAAGGCACAGATATGAGTGTCATTTGATCCTTTTGGTCACCCATGTCATTTGGCAGAGAAATGGGTGCTCAAATGCATCAAAAGGCACTCAAATCTGTGCCTTATCTTAGATTTTAAAATTGTTCTAGAGGAGCACTTTCTCTTAATGAATGTCCTTTGATGCTTTTAAGCACCAATGTCTGTGTAGCATCTTACCTATGAAAATTGCACTTTGTCATTATAATTTGCATAATGCTAATATGCGGCACAGGCATATCTAGACATTAATAGATTAAGCGTTGGTGCACAAACAACCACTACATTTGCAAGCTTAAAAATTCTTAACAAATAATTGGAGAGTTAAAATATGCCAAAAAAATGATTTATTCTCTACGAAATGTGCTACAATTTGAAATCTTTAATATTATTAATTTGTTTTGCGACGGTTAAAATCAATTAGTGAAGTCGCATTGTAATAATTTTGAGTGTAGTTATCTTTGTTTTATAAGTTGTTTGGTTGTAAATCAGACTGTTGGACACGACCCTTGTAATCAGTTGGTTGCAGGTCTAACCACCCCCCACCCTCACTCACCCCAAGACCACCCCCCACCCCACGACCACCCCCCACCCCAGAGGTGATTTACTCGTATTATTCCGCGAGGGTGTTTTCACCGCAGCCAGTAATAAACTATAACACCTACATTTCCGACCATTACTTAAACAGACACCATAAATCCCGGATATTGAGATTTATTCATCCGTTACTCGATATAATAGTGTGTGCGCAAACGCACCGCACGCACACACTCTCATTACACTAGTATAATGAATACGACCAATTATGTATAATCCATTATCAAACCAAACCTAATGGCTGTATTCAATACAATAGTGAGTCGTGCTAGAGCTGATAGTATTGGTGCGTATACGAATAGAGCTTGGTAGTATTGGTGTACACTCATACGCACCGCACGCACACACTCTCATTACACTAGTATAATGAATACGACCAATTATGTATAATCCATTATCAAACCAAACCTAATGGCTGTATTCAATATAATAGTGAGTCGTGCTAGAGCTGATAGTATTGGAGCGTATACGAATAGAGCTTGGTAGTATTGGTGTACACGCATACGCACCGCACGCACACACTCTCATTACACTAGTATAATGAATACGACCAATTATGTATAATCCATTATCAAACCAAACCTAATGGCTGTATTCAATATGTTAGTGAGTCGTGCTAGAGCTGATAGTATTGGTGCGTATACGAATAGAGCTTGGTAGTATTGGTATACATGCATACGCACCGCACGCACACACTCTCATTACACTAGTATAATGAATACGACAAATTATGTATAATCCATTATCAAACCAAACCTAATGGCTGTATTCAATATGTTAGTGAGTCGTGCTAGAGCTGATAGTATTGGTGCGTATACGAATAGAGCTTGGTAGTATTGGTATACATGCATACGAACCGCATGCACACAATCTTATTACACTATTTATTTTATTGAATCTTACGGCGGTGTTCAATATAATAGTGTGTTAGTGAGTCGTGCTAGAGCTGCTAGTATTGGTGCGTATACGAATAGAGCTTGGTAGTATTGGTATACATGCATACGCACCGCACGCACACACTCTCATTACACTAGTATAATGAATACGACCAATTATGTATAATCCATTATCTAACCAAACCTAATGGCTGTATTCAATATAATAGTGAGTCGTGCTAGAGCTGATAGTATTGGAGCGTATACGAATAGAGCTTGGTAGTATTGGTGTACACGCATACGCACCGCACGCACACACTCTCATTACACTAGTATAATGAATACGACCAATTATGTATAATCCATTATCTAACCAAGCCTAGCGGCTGTATTCAATATAATAGTGTGTTAGTGAGTCGTGCTAGAGCTGATAGTATTGGAGCGTATACGAATAGAGCTTGGTAGTATTGGTATACATGCATACGCAACGCATGCGCACACTATTATTATATTGAATACGGCCGTTATAATAAGACATGCCATTAATCGGTCTATGGAACTAATCACGTCCGCTAACGATAAAAGTCTTTGAATGGTTTATATTGAAGGTGTGTGCGTGCGGTGCGTATGCGTGTACACCAATATTGCCAAGCTATCAAGTCTATTCGTATACGCACCAATACTATCAGCTTTAGAACGACTCCCTAACACATTATTTTATTGAATAGGGCCCAAAAAGTGTAATGAGTCGAGTGTATACGAATAGAGCTGGTATTCGTATACGCACCAATACTATTAGCTCTAGCACGACTCATAACACACTTTTATATTGAATGTGGCCCATATTTTATATGTATTGGGTAAATTGGAAAAAATGTCTCATTTAAAAAAATATATATACAAAATGAAATAATGTTGTATAACGATTTGCTCTGATAAATATTGCGGTAAGATTATTATAATAATATAAATAAATAAATAAATCCTTATGAATAAAAGTACAATTAGGGTGTAAAACGTGATAAAACCCATGTGAACAATCTTACAACCCTTTAATACAACTTCCTGCCCCCCACAATAAATAAATAATCAGATTATACCCCCTATCTATCGTTGTTCAATGCTACAATTTTAGTTTATTATTATTTTATTTATGTATAAATAAATAATATATTGTTAGGTAATTTGTATAGAAATGTTTATATAATAATAATGAACGATGAATGCGGGTAAATAATTATTTTCAATATATTATTTGGTTATGTCTTTTTACATTTTCAACGATAAATGCGTGTAAATAATTTATCAAATAAAATCCATCACATTCTAAACAATTATTATAGAAATATTTTTGATAATAATAAACGATGAATGCGGGAAACAATTATTTTCAATATATAATTTGGCTATGTTTATTTATATTTTCAATGATAAATGCGGGTAAATATTAATATTAAATAATTTATCAAATAAAATCCATCACATTCTATACAAGTATTATGGCATTTGAGTGTTTTGTATTGAAAAATTTATATAATAATAATAATAAACGATGAATATGGGAAAAAAATATTATGAATCAATTACTTGGTTGTGTTTATTGATATTTTCAACAATAAATACGGGAAAATATTAATATTAAATAATTTATCAAATAAAACCCACCACATTCTATACAATTATTATGGATAGTTACGTGTTTTGTATGGAAATGCTTCTAATAATAATAATAAACGGTGAATGCGGGAAAATATTTATTTTAAATATATTATTGGATTAAAAATTTTGATATATTAAACGATAAATGCGGGTAAATATTAATATTAAATAATATATCAAATAAAATCCATCACATTCTAAACAATTATTATGGCATTTAGGTGTTTTTTTTATGGAAATGTATATATAATAATAATAAACGATGAATGCGGGTAAATAATTATTTAAAATATATATTTTGACTAAACATCTTTATATATTAAACGATAAATTATTAGTAAATATTAATATTAAATAATTTGTCAAATAAAATACATCATATTCTAAACAATTATTATGGATATTTAAGTGTTTTGAATGGAAATGCTTCTAATAATAAAAATAAACGATGAATGCGGGAAAATAATAATTTTCAATATATTATTTGGCTATGTTTTATTATATTTTCAACAATAAATACGGGAAAATATTAATATTAAATAATTTATCAAATAAAATCCATCACATTCTAAACAACTATTATTTATATTTACGTGTTTTGTTTGGAAATGCTTCTAATAATAATAATAAACGATGAATGCGGGTAAATCATTATTTTAAATATATTATTTGATTATACATCTTTATATATTAAACGATAAATGCAGGTAAATATTAATATTAAATAATTTATGAAATAAAATCCATCACATTCTAAACAATTATTATGGATAGTTACGTGCTTTGTTTGGAAATGCTTCTAATAATAATAATAAACGATGAATGCGGGAAAATAATAATTTTCAATATATTATTTGGCTATGTTTATTTATATTTTCAATGATAAATACGGGAAAATATTAATATTAAATAATTTATGAAATAAAATCCATCACATTCTAAACAAGTATTATGGATAGTTACGTGTTTTGTTTGGAAATGCTTCTAATAATAATAATAAACGATGAATGCGGGAAAATAATAATTTTCAATATATTATTTGGCTATGTTTATTTATATTTTCAATGATAAATACGGGAAAATATTAATATTAAATAATATATCAAATAAAATCCATCACATTCTAAACAAGTATTATGGATAGTTACGTGTTTTGTTTGGAAATGCTTCTAATAATAATAATAAACGATGAATGCGGGTAAATAATAATTTAAAATATATTATTTGGATATGTTTATTTATATTTTTAATGATAAATACGGGTAAATATTAATATTAAATCATTTATGAAATAAAATCCATCACATTCTATACAAGTATTGTGGATATTTTGTATGGAAAAAATGTACAGTATTTTTTAATAATTTATTTAATATATTAAATAGTGTGTGAAATAAAGGACGAGCCCCCTCTCAAGTATATAAGGTGTTTATGTATGTATTTATTATGTATATACAGTGTTTAGTAGATTGAGGATGTAATTTGGGAATACATAATGAAGGTCCAGGTAGATATTCCTTCCACGGCGGGTTCTTTTTCAAGGCCCCACTTTTTACCTGATCACTAATTTATAAAAAGCCACAGGTCGTAATGACAAAACAGTATCGTCAGCCCAAAGTCTGTCTACCTGTGTACAAAATGGCGGCTCGGATTCCATATAATATTATGTATTATTGTGAGATTGTGTCTTCTTTACGACCTCAGATTACAGAACAGGAAGCCTAAAAACTATCCCAATAAATTATTATACGATCAATGCGGACTATCTTTACTACCCACCGCATTAACAACGACAAATGCGGGTTTTATTCACACGGATCGTTAAAAGGTTAAAAGCAGGAGAACCTGCTGATGTGATTTTATTAATTAAATAGTATTAATGACACCCTGTGGGAAAAAATTCAAAATATGGAAGAATCGAGGTTTTTTATTAATTAAATAATATTATTGACACTCTGTAGGAAGAAGCCAATTTATGGAACAATGAAGACAAAAAAAAAATACTGAAGAATTGCCCCTTGTAGGAACAAATAATGGGACAGATGAAAAAGTGTGCTCAATATGCCATTTATTAAAATAATCGAGGCATATCATTATTTATTAGTAATTAAATAATATTATTGACACTCTGTAGGAAGAAGCCAATTTATGGAACAATGAAGACAAAAAAAAATACTGAAGAATTGCCCCTTGTAGGAACAAAGAATGGGACAGATGGAAAAAGTGTGCTCAATATGCCATTTATTAAAATAATCGAGGCATATCATTATTTATTAATAATTAAATAATATTATTGACACTCTGTAGAAAGAAGCCAATTTATGGAACAATGAAGATAAAAAAAAATACTGAAAAATTGCCCTTTGTAGGAACAAATGATGGGACAGATGAAAAAGTATGCTCAATATGCCATTTATTAAAATAATCGAGGTTGTAAATAAAAAATAGTCTGTAGGCAAAAAACTTCAGGAGACATTCGGTTGGAAATTTATAAGAAAATAGTATTAAATATAATGCATATTATTGACACTCTGTAGGAACAAGTGATGGGACACATTAAATCAAAGTCTGCTATTTAAAAATCTTGATGGAACAATTTTGATAAAAATATATCAGACAACCAAATAATATTATTGACACTAGAAAGAAACCAATTTATGGAACAATGAAGACAATAAAACAAAAATGAAAAATTGCCCCTTGTAGGAACAAAGAATGGGACAGATAAAAAAAGTGTGCTCAATATCCCATTTATTAAAATAATAAAAATTCATACTTAAAAGTATATACTTGAAAAAAATGTAATAAAAAATAATTTGTATAAAAAAAGCGTGAGACATTTGGTAGAATTTTTTTAAGAAAATTGTAATAAATATAAGGCATATTATAGACACTCTGTAGGAACAAGTGATGGAACAGATAAAATCAAAGTCTTGTCAATTTATGAAACAATTATTGACACTATGTAGGAACAAGCCAATTTATGGAACAATGAAGACAATAAAACAAAAATGAAAAATTGCCCCTTGTAGGAACAAAGAATGGGACAGATAAAAAAAGTGTGCTCAATATCCCATTTATTAAAATAATAAAAATTCATACTTAAAAGTATATACTTGAAAAAAATGTAATAAAAAATAATTTGTATAAAAAAAGCGTGAGACATTTGGTAGAATTTTTTTAAGAAAATTGTAATAAATATAAGGCATATTATAGACACTCTGTAGGAACAAGTGATGGAACAGATAAAATCAAAGTCTTGTCAATTTATGAAACAATTAATGACACTCTGTAGGAACAAGCCAATTTACGGAACAATTAAGACAATAAAAAAATAATGAAAAATTGCCCCTTGTAGGAACAAAGAATGGGACAGATGAAAAAAGTGTGCTCAATATTTCATTTATACAAATGGTAAA
>JAGTTH010006918.1:0-82849 GCA_022606485.1 Agraylea sexmaculata | reverse complement strand
TTAATATAATCAATTGTGAAATATCCACAATTTTCGCAATGCATATATAAACACTTTACACTACACTAAATCAGGGTATTTATTTTAAAGATCCATGCCTTTATTGTGCAATAATCGTTTTTCTGATTAAAATATATTTTTATAAATATTATTATCCAATTTAAATGGTGATATTTATAAGTAAATATTTTGGCATATAATGTTTTCCCCTTATTGCGATAATACCAATTAGTTGACATTGGGATTTTTTTAATACCTACAAAATATTTTCTTTGCATATTTAATAAATCTGTCATAGGCAACCCTTTCTCGTCTTGGTGATTTTTGCCTTAGACAATTTTAATCATAACACAGCGTTGGCTAAATTGTAATTTTATTAATATGTTATCCATCTTGCATTGAGAATAATATTAATATTATTATATGTAGCGAGTCCAACAGCTATACAACTGGTTCACTTGGACAGTTAGTTGCTGACCCGATAAAACCTGTCGTCTCTCGATTAAACTGTGGGTCGAATCCTACTTTTAGTATGTAGTACTCCATTTTCTAGTGTCGCAAGGATACTTCGTATATTTAACACCCAAATAACTATATGAATGTATGTTTACTTGACCTAAATTCGCAAAGCCATATAACACACGCGAAGCCTTTTGCGGAACTCTGCGAATCAATCAAAATTATTTGATACATTGGGTTTTTTATGGTTTTTATGCCTTCGAATATTAAATATACAAACATATGAACGTACACGCGCATGCTTTAAAAACCAATATTTACAGTACTCATAGTCTTTACACATACAAAATAAACTTTGTGAAAACACACAATCAAATCAAAAGGCATCGCACGTCAAATTCGGCTTTTAATAATGTTACGGGTTAGTTTTGAACTCTCTTGAGATTTGTTTTACCTTGAATTATTATTTTCATACATCTTAGGAACTATGTGTCAGTGGTACAGATTTTATATATATTTTTTTACCTTTACCTATTATGAAAAACGATTAACAATACGCGATAATATATAATTTATGCTTACCCTTATTTTTATATTGTTTTCGTCCTTGTTAACCTAACTTTATTGCTTAGTATTTAATTCCTTAATAATAGCTTGGATAAACCAAAAAAATTAAGAATATATATGAACCACACATTTTAACTAATTTTATTCGTTATTAAATTAAACTTTCGTTTCCATTCAGGGAGTTAATCGGGATGTTTGTCGTTAGGGATTAGTAGTTTTAAAAAAAATGGACATATATATTTTTTACATGGAGAATCCACTTCCATTTTATTAAATATTATTGTATAACATAATTATAAAGTGTTGAGTTCAAAGGCGAATAAATGACTGGAGTTATTTTGAAGTATATATATTACAATTTCTTTATTAACATAAGTTTTTACATTGATTGATAGAACAATACATCTTTGGAAATTGACTTAGGTGTACAGAGTGTTTACATCTTTTTACCTATAACTAACATGAGAATGTTTTATTTAAATTTGACATGAGTAAAAGTATTTAATTATAGAAAGAATGGGAAAAAATAAAAACCCATTTACAAATTTGAAGATTAATAAATAATAACAACGATAAAAGCAATATTAACAAAACAGTTACAAAATATAATGCTTAAAAACTAAATAACAATTTGTATGGGTAAAACAAAATTTGAGTTGAGTGATTATTGGAAATTTTAATTATTTATTTAAAAATAATATCAGTTTTGGAAGTTCATTGGTAAAATGAACTTTCGTTTCCTCGAGACATATTTGGTTTTATTTACATGTCTTATGATTGGGTTAGTCGGGAAGTTAGTCATTTTAGTGTAATGTTTTTTTACTCAAATCTGCGATATTTGCTTTGATCATTTTTAACTTAATGTTCTCGTGGACTTCTTTAAGAAATGTGCCAGGTTCAAGATCTAAGGCCATCTTAAGACACTTGTTTTGGACAATTTGAATTTTATTAATATGACTTTTTGCCGCAGTAGACCAAGCTGGGCATCCATACAAGAGAATCGGTCTGATAATTGATTTATAAAGAAGTAGCTTATTCTTGGGTGACAGCTGACTACGCCTGTTAATAAGTGGATATAAGGTGTTAATAGCCAGGTTGCTCTTGTCCACAGCATATTTTACATGCTTGGACCAGTTCAACTTGGAGTCTAGATAACTCCCAAATACTTGACTTCTTTGAGCCAAGGAATTTGTTCGTTATTGATACTAAGAGGGGGGATGTGGGATCGCTTTCTTTTGTTAGTAAATATTATTGCTTCAGTTTTACTCTCGTTGAGTTTTAATTTCCAGCGAGAGTAATACTGTGTTAGTAGGTCTACAGATGCTTGGAGGCGTCTACGAATTGTGTCTAATCTGTAAGATGATGTGAATATAGCGGTGTCATCCGCGTAAAGAGCTAAGGAGCAATTACGAGGAATAGGGATGTCATGGATGAAGAGATTGAAAAGATAAGGAGCGATAATACTTCCTTGCGGAACTCCCGCAAGGATTGGATGCTGTACAGATTTAACATTGTTAATATCTACTGAGAATTTTCTGTTAGTAAGATAAGATTGAATAACTTTGGTGAGATATGGTGGAGTGTTAGTGTTAATTAGTTTGTGAATGATACCATCAAACCAGACTACATCAAAAGCTTTGGCAAAGTCCAGGAAAATCATTCCCGTACTTTTTTTATTATTAAAATTTCCTCTAACATGCTGTGAGATTCTTGTTAGTTGTGAAGTGGTACAATGGCCCGGTCTAAATCCGAATTGTTCATTAGGAATGACGCAATCCAGAGTTTTTCGCAGGCGGGTTAATATGACTTTCTCTAAGATTTTACTCATGCAGGGGAGGAGACTGATAGGACGATAGCTACTGGGAAGGGATTTGTCTTTACCAGGTTTAAATATAGGGACTACTTTGGCTGCTTTCCAATTATCTGGAAAATATCCAAGAATAAGACACGAGTTAAATATTTTAACCAAACAATCAAGAGCCTTTTGTGGTAAGTGTTTAATAAGAGTGTTGTTAATGTTGTCGTGTCCTGGTGATTTTTTATGTTTTGAGTTTTGAATAATATCAGAGATTTCAGAAAGAGTTACCTCGTCAATCTCACATTCAGAATAGTTGTGAAGATTCCTAATTGACTTAGTAACTGCTTGTTCTGTGAGACTATCTGTAGTGTCATTATGTGTCAATGTGTGTGCTTTAACGAATGTTTCAGCGATGAGATCAACTTTCTCCTGAGCCTTGTAAATAATTTTATTACAGTCTTCGCTCCTGAGCGGAGGGATAAAGGATGTTTTTCTAGTCATCGACTTACACATCTGCCAAAGTGAGTTATTTTGTGTTTTGAGAGACCTTATCTTCTGTTCCCAGGATTCATTTTTATGAATTTTAATTTTATGTTTAATTTCTAAAATTAGCGCATTTATGACAGATTTGAGTTTACAATTTCTTTTCTTTCGCCACTGATTCATTAATCTATTTTTTACATGAATTAAGTCCACAATTTCAGATGGAAGTTTGTTCTTAAAAGTATTGTTAATGGTTTTAACAGGAATATATAAGGCGGCGGCGTTCTTAATAGAATCTGTGAGTGTAGTGATTGCATTGTCAACGTGAAATGTGTTGTTAGTGTCGAATTTAAGTGTAACGTTATTGTTAATATGAGTTTTGTAAGCGTTCCAATTAGCCGTCTCATAACTAAAGAAGGTTTTTTGGGTGATTTTGTAATTTCCGCCGATGTTAAATACAATAGGGAGATGATCGGAGGAAAGTGACTGTATTACGTCAACTTCGGTGAGAGAAGGACAACCCTTAACCACTGCAATATCAAGGATGGATGGATATCCTTTGGGTGGGAAATGCGTTGGACTTTCGGGGAAAAGGATACGAAAGTCTTTTTTATCACAATATTCTCTTAGTAAACGGCCATCCTTATTTCCGCGAATACAGTGCCAAAAAGTGTTTTTACAATTAAGATCACCAGCAATTATAACATCCTTACCGAGAGACATAATTTTGTGGATATCATCTTGACAAATTTCTATTTTGGGTGGCTTATAAACCGAGGCAATAATGTGAGTTTTATTATTAATAGATACACTAATTGCTATTACTTCAATTGAGTTAGTTTTACGAATTACAACTTTCGAATGACATATAGAGTCTTTCATCACGATTAAAACACCACCGCCTGTTTTGCAAACTCGATCGTTGCGATGTATTACAAAACCTGGTCTTCTCAGAATTATATTTGTATTAAGAAACGTTTCACTTATCAATGCAATGTCAACACTTTCTCTTAACATAAAGTCAATCATTTCGTCGAATTTATTTGAAATTCCCCGGGAATTCCAAGCAACAATCTTAATATTAGAACAGTGACTAACCTTAGACATTATCAAGCGATGCGGCGAGCTCCATGATGAGATATATCCTTTCATTCTTTGTCTGACATGTCTTTAGCTTCCGCTGAAGCTCTTGAACCTTCAATACAAGAGTCATCAGGTCTCCTATCGGCATATCAGCGCTAGAGATTGGGGCGGTAATGTTCTTCGCAGTAGATGTGGTGGTGGGACCTTGGGCAATCTGTGCCCATGACAGGTCAGTCACGTGATGAGATGTGGACGGGGAGATGACCTGGGCGGCCATTGGTCCACGAGCAACCTGGGACCAGGAGCGTCCGTTGACGATGTTCGGGGGCGGCACTGGTGCACGCTGGGTGGCCGGTCTCGCAGCTGGCAGCTTGGGGGTAGATCTTAATTTGATCTGCTTCTGTCTGTCAGGGCAATCTTTGTAATTTGCAGTGTGGTCCCCTCCGCAATTGCAGCATCTTGCGGGGGAAGTGGCATCCTTTATGCATGTGGAAGTCTGGTGATCGCCGCCACATTTCACGCATTTGAATGCGTTGTTGCAGTTGGATGCTGCGTGTCCCCACTGTTGACAACGGAAACATTGCGTGATAGAATTTCTCCCAAGAGAGTATTTTTCAATTGTCACTCTACAGTGACAGATATTAGTAGTGTTTTTGAAGTCACTCATATTTGTCTCATTGCTGAGATTTATTAAATATAGGGGTGACTTCGTAATGGAGCCATTTTTTCCTTTCATTAGGAACACGTCTATTATTTTAAATCCTTTGTCGCTAAGGTCCTGCTTGATTTCCTCTACAGGAAGCAGAGGCAGGCCTCGTATGACAGATTTTTTAGGTCTGTCACATTCTAACGTAAAGGAGAAAAATTCCTTGTTTAATGATTTCAGGCCCGCTTTAAGGGCTCTGAAATCAGTGATATTGCTGGTTTGGACTCTGACTTGTCCGTTTGGTTTATAATGTAGTTGGAATTTATTGATGAATTTCTTGACAATCGTCAAGTTTTCACCGTGCCCTGAAGATTTGAGATATAACGGGGGAGGTTTTTGACATCCTTATCGGATGACAAAATTACCTCCCCCAGCGACTTAAATTGGTTTTGTTTTGGAATGGAAGTAGGAGTAGTAGGTCTTGGACGTTTGATCGGGTTCTTTGGTAAAAGAAACCCATCGATCGTCGTTTGAGCCATTACGTTTACGAGTTAACTAATGAGTATATGTTACTATGATAAGGAGCGATGGTACCTGATAATAATGGTGAAGTGGATTTTGGCGGCGTTGCGGCAAGCTCGTTATCAGGAGAGGTCGCAGGGCGGCAGACCGGTTTGGTAGTTGCGACACTTGTGTACTTGACACTTTCGAATTTGCTTAACCATGCAAGGAGCACTTCAATATACGTGTGTACAAGACGGCTGTCTGGACGTAACTGAAGTTATTGTGACTAGAAGACATAAAATCAGAATAAGGGCCTCCTTAAATATTACAGGTGAGCCTTTGAAACTACCTGTATCTACTAGCTTTCCCTTGCTGATCCTTTACACTATTTGATGAATGGATAAATATTTGCCTTTTATTCATAAAATCATGATTTATTTAACATAAGATTAAACAATAGGAAAAAAATACCAGTTACTCAAATTTTTCATTCGTGTCAGCAAAAATAGAAATCAGAGCCGATAGCAAAATATTCACAAACCTAAGCTAACGGTTTCATAGTGAATTATTTAATTTAAGGAGATTAGGGAGATTAAAAATATATACGAAGCTTTCTTTATTTTCCACAGCTTTATTAAAATTTAATTAAAATGAAGCGCCTTCATTATATTTTTCAATTAAATTACAAAATGTATTTTTTTATGATTTATGGTTATAACTAATACGGTAAAAATATAAGTGGAGATTCAAGATTTAAATACCGCAAAACAAAGATATATATATTTCCACATAGAAATTTAAGCATATTTTAAATAATCATATATACCCGTGTATAAATATAACATACTTAAAACTCCAAAAGTTATATTTTGAACAGAAAAGGGATTAACAACCCTCTAATTAGAAACACCTTTGATAATATCTGTTTAATATTGAGATGTCGATACCACCTAATTGAATATTAATTGATCAGATAATCACCTATGAAGTTCGTAAAGCTCCTCATATACTTTTACTAGAATTTAAGATAAAATTTACCATGAAAATTTCAACAACATGTTTTCGTTACTGTTTTGAATTAAATTGACAGTTTCAATTATGATATCTCCAATTGACTGTTGGCAATTTCATAATAATTATTCAGCGTTTGATAATACAAGCAATTTAATTATCAAACAATGCTTCGAAATATATTATAATAGTGTAGAAATAATTTTATTAAATAACAGACTCTGTAAAGGTAAGAACACTTTTATATTTCGTAGTTGATTGTGCAAACTAGTGTATGAAACGAAAATAAAATAAAAACACCGACCACGTCCGAAATTGAAATTTTAAAACTGGGTCACAAACCCTTTAATGCTTTTGGTTTATTTATATTTTTATGTATCCTATATTTAATACCTACATACAAGGTTTAGTAAGTAGTTTACACCAAGATATCAGACAAATTTAACAATATAAACGATATTACTAATATTAGCTGATTGTGTATATTTTTTACATTTTATGCACCAAATTTTCAAAAGATTTTTTTGTTCACTTACACTTTTATTTATTATTTGAGATATTAACTTATTATTTCTTTCAATTAAATAAAAACATACATCTACAATCAATGCATTATAATCTCTGAAATAAATTTTATATATTTATTGACAATAACCTGAAAATATAATATGAAGAGTATTTTAAGCCATTGAGCTGTAGTTTAATTTCTTTTAATGGTGGATTGGGGCAATTTTTATATTTAAAAAAATAACGATTCAACTAACGTTTTTACAACTGTTTAAGGTAAAAAATCGACAAGTCTCTTGGTTGATTTCAACAATAAATTACAAATAAAATTATTTCGATAGTAAAATTAATGCATATTAGATAATTTACCATTTTTATTAAATGAATCTGAATATTTATATATTTCAAGTTAAGTTTGATGGAAAATATATATGAGTGAAATTAAAATGAAAAAGTTTAATTCTAAATGACATAAGCTTAATTTGAAGTAAAAAAAATATGAACAGCTATTGAACGATGATGAATGTACACGTTTAGTTTCTAAAAAAAGTGGAAATTCTTTTCAGAAATGTCGTTATTATTCCAACCAACTTATACGAAAATAAATTTAAATGAAGTGCTTAACGATAAATGTACTTTTCTCTACAGATGCGGTTTAATAATATTGGACGCAGCACGTATGAAATATGAGTGGTTGAAGGTGAAACATTGAACGTCCCTTGTTCAGGTTATGGTGAAATTAATTAAACTTTGTGATGGCTAATACGGTCCAACGTTGGTTGGTTTTTAATAAAACAACCCTTGGAGAAAGGATGGTCTACCATTTTGTTACGGGACAACTTCATTTTGTAACAAGTTTTTTGCCCCATCACACCTTGCTGACGCTACAAATGCGAATTTCACCCTCTAATTAATAAGAAACCGTGTAATTTTGCTTAAACGGTAAGTGAGTTATTCACAATAATGACTAATTAAAATTGCAGACACACACATTCATATAGAATATTAACAATATTATGATGAAACAAACACATTAACGCCAAAATAACACATTGTGTTATTTAGGCGTGATTCGGGTTGCGGATTTATATGGAATATATCATATAATTTTAATATCTAACGAGAAAATTTAAAACCCTTGACACGTTCAGCAGAGGTGAGCTAAATAACGTGATTGGTCACACCACAAAAATACCACGATATTATCAATTGCAGACAAATGACATGTAATTATAAATTTTCAGTCAAACATTTATGCAAAATTGCTATGTCAAAATTAAAGTTTTTTGTTTTAATAAAACAATAATTAGTCGACATTCAAATATGCTTTGCATCAATGATAATAATGCCAATATATTAATACATATTAACAAACAATTCAAATTGAAGCTGACCGAAAATGCATTTGGACATTCGAAAATACGTCGACAGTTCGAATCATTTGATTATTATTTGATTGAAATTGGGGATTTCAGTAATATCTAATTGCATCCACATTTTAATTATGAATCATAGGCAAAGGTAAAATATCAATCGGACATAATATTCGTATTATTATTTATAACATATGTGGAAATGTATGGTTACGTATTAATATATTCGGCCAGCGTTATTTTATTAAACTAAAAAAAATCAAACATCAAGGATTCTATTTGTTATTTTTTAATGTCGTGTTAAAAATTTTTTTTGATAACTTAAAATTATTCTTATATAAGAGTCTATTTAAATATAAATATGACGGGATTTTAGCTCACATTAATCGTCATATATTCATCCAATAACTGCTAATTGCTCGTTTTTCTATTAAATAATTGAAAGAGTCGTAGCTCTCTTTTTATTTATTAATCCAAATGCTAAGTGCAAAGATTTACAGTAACTAAAAAAATAAACTAAATCAACTAATTTTGCCTTGTATTTTATTTTATATAAATCTTTATCTGACAGTATTTCGGACACAATTCCTAGATTTGTACACAATATTACAGCTACGCGAAGTCGTCAAATGGTGGCTCTGCTTAACATGAATAATCACCTCAATTTAATTAATATGTTTAGCCAGGATTTGAACGTATACATATTGTGTTTGTAGCCTTTAGTTATATATGAAGGTATATCAGGAGAATCTGTTTCAATATTGCGTGCTGCAGCATAAATAATATTTTACAGACAGAGCCTCATTAAAAGGGGTTTTCGTGGCTATAATTATATTTTTATGATAGTTAAACAACACACAAATATTGTATAAATGCAATGAATTCATAAATAATTGATGTGTGCAACATTATACAGATGAAATATTGGATATAAAATGAGTGATTGAGCACTCATGTTACGGTTTGCTTTGGGCTTTATCACCTGTTTGTTGTGCATAATAATTTTATTATTTTAACGAATCTTAATGCAAATGTAACGATATCATTTAATTGTAGGGTATAATAACAGTATGCAAATGTGATTTCATACCAAAGCACACATTCACCTGAAAGTGCTTGTATCGATGCGTTAAATCCGTACGATGTTTGGAATTTGCTAATAATCAAAACCAATAGATTACAATATTACAATGCACACATTCTAAGCAAATATTTAATCGAATTAATAGAACAATTTAAATAGAACAATCATGATTAAAATTTTGACTTACCTGTTGCCAGATCAAATAACTGCTTACTAGACACACTATGATAAAAACAAGAACAATGAAATACACGTAAATATATAAATATTCCCAATATGTTGAAGAAATGCTCATTTTATTGAATAGTAAATAAATACACACTGGTTTATTACGATGTATAATCACTATATTCAATTGTTCTCTTTTTTCAATATTCCACATTTCAAATTTTTCAATTATTAAATTTACTCTTTCGGAAAAATATTCAGTAATATTATAATTCATAAGGTACATACAATCACTTTTCATGGGTTCGATTGTAAAATAAATAAAATTTATTTGATCGATGGCCAAAAGGTTATATTAATACATATTTTACCATATACAACATGTTTTTAAAATAACTTAATTATTCTTATAAAGATATTAATTAATGGTAAAATAATCTATTTCGTATCAATAAACTATGCAACAGTAATAAAATGAATATATGTATAAAAGTAATAAAATGAATAAAAAAATAATTTGGCACGTTTTCTTATAGTCATGTTGAGAATTAATTAAAACGTTTCAATTAGATAGAGTTCAAATAAAAATATTTGTATCGATAAATCTATTAAAAAGTACTAGGCGTATAATTATATTAATTTAAAAATAGCTTTCCTTAATCTTGTGTGATATTTACCGTTTATATAAGAAATTGATGCTTGGAATAAAATATGGATGAAAATAAAAGAAAGCAATATTTATTTAAAAACAATCTTTAATGCAGTGTTTTATTCATCATAAATATGATAAATTTTCATTGAAGTAAGAAAGGCAGCTTTTTGTACTTTTGGTTTTTTTATATTTAGCTTGATTAAACAATTTTTTTTATTACAATTTATTAAAAATACACACGTGTACTTTAAATTATAATTTATTTTTATTTGTATGTAGTGGGTGTTTTTGTACAATATTTATACTTAAGAACATACTGGCTTTTTTTTCATCTTATTACTATTCTTTGTAAAATGCACTCACGAGCATTTACATGAAATTAAATTAATGTAAATATGCACATTTAAATTTAATTCTAATGCTGGTGGTTTTTTGACATTGAAACTATAATTTAAACAAGCTTTAATGACTTCACTGTAAATAAATGATAACGTAGAGAGGAAGCTGTCATGTTATTTTGGGAGGCTGCAATGTTGACCACTGATAAATTGTTTACCTGAAACACCTGAAAGCACTTAAAGCCTTTCTATTTTGAAACTGTATTGATATGTTATCGAATTGAATGTAAAATTCTTGCTTGAATATCATTATGATTTTTATTAATAAATAATTAAAATGACAAGGAATTACTTGTTTTGAATATTCAATAAAATCCTACCAAACAAAAAAATTAATTGGTTCATCTGAATTGTAACACAATTGTAAAATAATTGGGAATATGTGTTGAAAGTGCTTTAATGTGCATTTATGGGAGATTTATTTTGAAATCGAATCCCATTAAAATACAAACATTTTTCTTCTCGTTCAATTTCCGTTTATCGACGAGATTAAATTACAGATTGATTTGAACACAATCGGACGAAAATCTTCATATTGCAATTTTTAGCATTTTCAAAACGAAAGATGACCATTACATTTGTTACAAAATATGCATTAATAATATAAGCCTACTAAAATAATTACTCAATTCCTGAAGTGTACATATATAATATTCATATAAATATACGTCATGAAACATATTTAAAAATATGATCGTACTTAAGAAAAGCTGACATTACAAACTCAAATAATATTTTTAATTAATTATACTGTTGTCGAGGATCAAAGAATCGAATTAAATTGCTTGAAATTGTAATTATGTAAAACCTGTTTTTGGATTAAGTTGAAGTAAACTATTCAGGGAGTTTTCCATAGAAAAATTGCTCAAGTAAAAATATTTTGATTATTTCATAGTAAAATTGATTTCTTCACATATTATCAAAATAGCTTAATAATAAATAAATAAAACAACAGCGTAATAGCTTTGGAGATTAGGCGCATAGCTAGAAATACTAAAAAATAAAAATAAATTGATTTGATCGGTTATTACATAGGGAATAATATAAATAAAATCCCGAGCGCATCTTGAACCAAGTGTACTCTGATTTCCTGCATTGTAAGGGAAATACTGAGTCGATTATTCGGACAGAGCCGCTCTGTCGGAGTCCTGTGTAACTAGTAATAGTTAGGATCACCGACAGATAATTAATTAACACATTGTTGTGTTTAAAAAACACAAACATGCAATTTGTAAATAAATAAACCATGCGAATAATAAAATCATCAGAACGTCTGTAATAAAATGTAGTTCCAAATGTGGTTTAAATTAAAATTCAAATATTAGTTTTTAAACAGCTTAGTTTCAAATGCAATATTATTAGTTAAGGCTATTTGATAGTTCACTTTGATTTTGGCCTTTATTTGGTGCTCTCTACCATTAACACCTCTTCGCCGTACCAAAATCGGCTTTCCTGTTTAATACTTGTTAGCTTCAATATGCACGTCATACAATAATCGACTATCATATTCAAATATATGTGGATAGCATAATTTCCTTATTTTGTAAGGCAGTTAAAGAAGAAGCATTGAATCAAGGTAAATTTATATTTTTATACTAAATTTATGATGGACAATTATCGGCCTCCATTTTCAGTAAACTGGAAAAACCGAATTTGGAGTTTCTCATCACACTTTCGACAAACCATGACCTGATTTTAAGATTTAGGAGTTTAAATGGTCAAAATTTGCAAAAAGATGTCGAATATAATATTTGCTATACTGGAGAAAGTAACCCCCTGAAATCAGTCATTTACAATAGAAGCCGACAATATTTTTAGGTGAATATAATGAAAATTGTCCACTTTCTAAAAAAATATCTCATACTGTTTTATTGAATAAAAAATAAGCTATTTATGCTGCCTTCTATGTACAACTTTCAATAAAAAATACTCTTCCTTCTCCAATCCATTGATAAATATTTTAAATTAATTTTTGTTAGTAGGTATACAATGTACATTTAAAATATATGTGGGTATGTATGTAAATGTAGAGAATTTGACTCTTAGTTAATAATATAAAAATATTAAATAATAAGGAATGTAAAAATATTAAGTCTGGATGCCGTAGAAGACTTATTTAATAAATATATTTGCTTATGTCAGGTATGTCAAAATTTAATACCCACGCAAGAAAGATTAAAATATTATATTCACCAACAAGTTATTTAACGATAAATGGAATTTGTTTAAAAAATAATAAAATATTATGTATAATTAGATAGTATTCAGGTGTCGGTATTCGTCGTAATATAGAGTTAATTCCGAACTTGACGTGTGAGCTTTGCTCGTTATAAACTTTACACTACATCAACAGTGTGTTTTCAGTTAAGCCAGACAATTTGTTATTGTTATACAGAGAGAGAGAAAACCAACATAAATTACACATTGTTTATTTTATAAATAATTGTGATGAAGTGAAAATTGACGATATTGTTCCCAGCTGAGTATAATAATTAGACTTTATGTCACGAACCGAACTTCCTAATGACTTTATATTGTACACTGAGAACTGTTTAGACTAGCAAACATAAACTAATACATCGGACATCCCAATCAATCCTATTATTATTCACAGATTTACAAATATAAGCCCTATTCATGCACCGGCTTTCCACATTAATCCGGTAGGTATATTCAATTATTGTTATTATAATCCCATCATCAACTATTCTATTGTACAAACGCATGATGACCTATATTGGTTATATGCAGTATTGTGATTATTCGAGAGAAAAATACTTTTATAAAAAAATACTCAAATCATGTGCAGAATACTCGAAAGCTGTGTGTAATGAATAAAAATGAGAGTACATACTCGTATTATTTTATTTTTCATTTAAAATTTACTCACACTTTATAATATAAGTTATGCGTAAATTCTTTTTTTGTTAGGATTTTAACACATATTTTTAAAATTGTTTTGCATAGTTCATTATATAAATAATTTGCCATTTAAAAGCGGCTTAATAATAATCTAAATAATGTAAAATCATTTTAATAATATCCTCTTTGATATATATATATATATATATATATATCAAAGAGGATATATATATATATATATATATATATATATATATATATATATATATATTAAATTATTTGTTAAAAGGTAATGTTCAAGGTTGAAATTGAGCAAAGGATATTTATGAAAGCGCTGATATTAAAAATGTTGAAAATTTAATAACATACATTAAAACCTGCATATTTTAAAATGACTTTGCCGTAAACAAAAAAACCCATTACAACGCGTTTTAATGATTTCTCTCTATTTTATTCATTTCACTCATATTTTAAATAGTCAATATCATATATTAATAAGAAATGTAGTATGTAAGTCTTTAAATATTGTGGGTTATGATTATATTATTTATTAAAAAATATTATATAAAAGTGTTGGTTACATAAAAGAATGTATTATTTATGCATAAATATAAATGTAATAATATTAGAAGTTATTTTTTTTTGAAATGTTACACCATATTAGTCGAGAGGAGAAAAATCCGATTTACAGTCGTCGCTTTCACTAATTTTCAGGCGTCGCGACGCCCATATTGCATTTACAGCAACTCCATATCAATAAACGGATTCGTTATGTTTATTCAGTATAAAAAAGATTTATTTTCACATACATATCGTCAATATAAAATTAGGCCCAATAATGATATCCTTTGCAAATAATTCCGTTCAATCGAGGGTTGGTATATTAAAATGAAATGTTTCATAATATTATATTGGTATTTGACCACCAATTTTAAATGTTTCAGCTTTGAAACGCAGTGACTCTGGAATATTATAAGCTTATTTATATAATAATATTTTATTCAATATTGAGTATTTATTGGTTGGTATGATGCAGTTGGGCTGTTTAAATATTCATAAAATAGAGTTGGTTGGTTCATATGACATTCGCTCGTTCCAACTTCCAAATCAAATTATAACATGAACATACTAATGCAATTGTGACTATATTTTATATGGAAGAAATATAAAAAACAATATACATTATTTTGCCAATCACTTTTATATTAAATTTTATGGAAGTTATAGAAAACACACATATATTTATTAAAAAAATATACCCATTTTACTTAATATTTCCATATTACTAACGGTATTGGATTTATTTACTATTATAGTGAAATGAGAATGTGTGCGCGTCGTGCGTATGCGTGTATACCAATACTACCAAGCTCTAGAGTATTCGTACACACACCATCTAGCACAACTCACTCACACACAATTACATACCAATAGGTATGTGTGTTCTAATATAAAATAGAGAGTCTAACAAATTAAATTATGTTTAAACCCCTTCAGATCTGAATTATTGTTAATAAGGAATCTAAAGTGTGTTAAATTTTATGTGCATAATTCTGCACCTTAAGGTTCAAATTGTATTTTAAATGATTTTTAATCTTTATACATTTATGTATAGTATTAGTGTGTTTTTTTATATAATAAACTTTTATATAATAAATAAGGCCTTATTATATATATATATATATATATATATATATATATATATATATATATATATATATATATATATATATATATATATATATATATATAAGGCAAAAATCTTTCAAATGTATTAATTTACGCTTTTTATCACCCACTTTTAAAGTAATTTCATACAATACAAAAATGTTGTAAAGGAAGTTTATTGTAACATCACACTCACTTACACTCACATACACACACGTATGCACTCGGCGGCACGACGAGCAATCGCCCTGTTCCATTCGACACTTCAAACAGTACACACGTCTCTTGTGTCCATTCCCTCAACAACTTTTATTTAATATAACATTAAATCTCGCTAATCTTTTATTTAATATAACATAACATTATACCACGTTATATCTGGTGACCCCGACATTGGATTTCGCAATCTTCATCTGATCTGGACACGAATCACCGACGAGGAACAGCAGGAAGTAAGGGTATATGGTTCTCTTCAATTCATCATCAAATAACAAGTAAGACCATTCCTCATCTTTCACATCAAAATCAAAAAAAATTGTCAAAAAAGAAAAAAATTGTGTCGACACATTCCGCAAGTGAAGAATAATTCTGAAAATATTACAACCGTCATCGAATATTATCATATAATAATTCCGAGAATATTACCACCAACAGTGCAATCGCTGAGTCAACACCTATTAAATAAACATTACTGCATTATTCATATTACGGCCACAGGCATATCAGCATACAACATTATAATCATAATTAATACATCATATATAATAAATTAATACAACAAAAATGAATCATAACATTGAATGGGACATTAACATACTCAACACCGCAGAAATCACACCAAACAACAGCGATACAGCCATGGCACGGATGAGACAAGATGTGGAGGACCTAAAACAACTGGTCCGGCAGTTGTCCATATCGGGGGTCGATAGAACACGAAGACCTTATGAGCCAAATTTCAGAGATCGCAGCCGACAACGCGGAAACCGTAGCCGACAACGTAGCCGGCAACGCAGCAACTCGCGGCCGACACATGACAACTGTTGGTATCATTTCAAATTCGGCGCCAAGGCAAACAAGTGCCAACAGCCGTGTAAATTCAATGCGGAAAACTAGACGCTGCAGCGACCGCAGAGGTGGACAGCGCTGCAGCCCTTCCAATATCATACCGCCTCACAATGCACGACATTCGCACCAGGAAGGCCTACCTTGTCGACTCCGGAGCAGACATTTCAGTACTGAAAGTAACAGACAGCAAACAACCTGCTACAACAATTACAGCAAGAGCAGCTAATGGAACGCCCATCAAGACTTACGGGACCAAGAGGATAACACTGCACCTCGCTCCCAACGCAATCTATACATGGACGTTCATCATTGCTGATGTCGAGCGCAACATCATCGGGGCCGACCTTCTGAAACATCACCAACTGTTAATAGACCTCAGTGGAAAATGTCTCTTCGACAAACAATTTAGAGTGAAAATACAAGGACAGGTAGACCAAGAACAAATCGAATCCATCAAATTATTGACACCAACGAAGGAATACTTATCGGTCATCAAAAAATTTCCGGAATTGTTTGACGCCGATAGGATAAAAAACCTTCAAAACATTCGGTCCGACATCACATCACCACAACAGGTACACCGGTATACGAGAAAGCGAGATCTCTCAATAAAGTGAAGTATGACAAAGCGAAGCAGGAGATCATCAAATTACAACAATTAGGGATTATACGACCATCATCCTCACCCTGGGCATCCCCTATTCACATCGTGGAGAAGAAAGACGGGGGAATACGCATCTGTGGCGACTACAGGCGACTTAACGCTCAAACCGCTCCAGATAGATACCCCATACCACGCCCTTCCGAGGCTCAAAATCATCTCGAAGGAAAAAACATTTTCTCCAAAATCGATCTCCAACGGGCTTATCATCAAATACCAATAGCCGAAGAAGATATTCCGAAGACAGCCATCTCAACACCTTTCGGATCTTTCGAATATGTGAAAACGCCATTCGGACTTCGAAACGCAGGACAATCTTTCCAACGCTTCATAAACACCATACTTGGAGATATGGAAGACGTATTTGTCTACTTAGACGACATCTTAATCGCATCAAAGAACGAAGAACAACACCTTAAGTGCATCACAGAACTTTTCTCGAGATTGGACAAATTCGGTTTATCAGTCGCACTCGAAAAATGTCAATTTGGCCTTACTGAAATAGAATTCTTAGGATTTAAAATAACAACAGCAGGTATACAACCAATTTCTGAGAAGATCCGCATCATAGAGGATTTTCCAAAACCACAGACAGTCCTAGAATTAAGAAGATTTTTAGGGATAATTAATTTTTACAGAAAACTTATTCCTAAAGCAGCTCAATTTCAAAAACCACTGAACAAATACCTTACTTCGTCGAAGAAAAAGGACAAAACACCAATAGTGTGGGACGATGAAGCCAACGCAGCTTTTCAATTATGCAAAGAAGCGATAGCGAAGGCAACCACACTAGCACACCCATCAGCCGAAGCTACCATGGTCCTGCTTACTGACGCTTCAGGATCCTGTGCGGGAGGAGCACTTCACCAACAAATCGGAAACGTGCTCCAACCAATCGGATTCTACTCCAAAGCTCTATCAGTAACGCAACAGAACTACTCGACCTACGACCGAGAGCTTTTAGCAATATTCTTGTCCATACGCTACTTCAGGGACAGCGTAGAAGGGAGAGAATTGATTGTTAAAACTGACCACAAACCTCTGACTTTCGCACTCAATAAACCACAATCTCCTGCAGATAATCCACGCCGACTCAGACAATTAGACTACATATCGCAATTCACCAACCGAATAGTCTACATTGAAGGCGAAGAGAACACCGTTGCAGACGCACTCAGTCGGATCTCTACAATCAATCTCCCAACTAACTTCGACTTGAAGGACATCGCAAAAACTCAAACAAATGACCCAGAGCTGGAAAATCTCAAACAGCACCCAACACTACAATTCAAGAAAATAACATCAGCAAACGCTCCAGCATTATGGTACGAAACTTCAACGCAGAAGGCGCGACTTTTCGTACCAGCATCCTGGCGCAGACAAGCTTTTCACCAAGTTCACGACATAGCTCACACTGGCAGCAGATCTACAATTAAAGCCATCAAGGAACGATTTTTCTGGAAAGGTATCAACCAAGACGTAACGAAGTGGGTTAAAAACTGCATCACCTGTCAACGTTCAAAAATCCACCGCCACACTCGCAGTCCTTATGGAAGTTTCATCGAAACCGATCGTTTCGAACACCTCCATATTGACATAGTTGGACCATTACCTATCTGCCAAGACATGTCCTATCTAATAACAATGATTGACAGAGCAACATCCTGGTTCGAAGCCATCCCAGCACAAAACATCACAGCTGACACGGTAATCAAAACACTGCTGAATCACTGGATCGCTAGGTACGGTTCACCTATCACCATCACTAGCGATCAAGGAAGACAATTTGAATCAGAGGTATTCAACAAGTACTGTCAACTTCTTGGCATTGATCACAACCGAACTGTTGCTTATAACCCAAAAGCTAACGGTAAGGTTGAAAGACTGCATAGAACTATCAAAACTAGTCTAATGGCCCAACTCAAAGGCAGTACCAACTGGATAGATGCACTACCAATCGCACTCCTGGGCATCCGGAACGCGGTTAAGGACGGCGATGAATATTCCGCCGCACAAAGAGCATTCGGCATCTCACTTCGATTACCAGGTGACGTAATTTCACCTCAAACATCCAAAAAACATCAAACGAATCAACCAAAGATCTCATCAGGGCAATGTCAACTTTAAGACCCAAGTTGTCCAGAAATAACACCAGGGAAAAACTCTACAAGCCGGATGAGTTAGACAACTGTGAGCACGTCTTTCTCAGAAGAGCAGTTAAGAAACCACTGGTCCAGCCTTATACAGGACCCCACAAAGTCATTGAAAGAAAAAATAACAACGTCAAAATTGAAGTAAGTGGGACACAAATAATTGTGAACACAGACAGACTGAAACCAGCATTCTTCTTAACTGACGAGTCAGCAGACAGCCCAACTAGGTCAGGCAAAGGCAGCAACAATCTTAAACACTCATCAGCACCTGACTCATCCGACGACTACGTAACTAGATCTGGGAGAGTCAGCAAAAAAGTGCGATTCGCTGACGCAAAATGACGAAGCTCATACATATTATTGTATAGAATCAACTGGACACTTGAGACATCACACGTAGCATTGTATAGAGTCGTAAAAGTTTCACGGGTTCTTCAAACCCTTGCTCCACTTTTGGGGGACGCATGTAACATCACACTCACTTACACTCACATACACACACGTATGCACTCGGCGGCACGACGAGCAATCGCCCTGTTCCATTCGACACTTCAAACAGTACACACGTCTCTTGTGTCCATTCCCTCAACAACTTTTATTTAATATAACATTAAATCTCGTTATATCTTTTATTTAATATAACATAACATTATACCACGTTATATTATTATATAAAAAACCTACTAATACCTACTATATATATATAATAAAATGTTCTCTCACTGAAACATTTATAAGGATAAAAAAACAGGTCTATTGGCAGTCAATAGTGATATTGTATTACGGATGCTATTATTATTTTATCTGGCTTTCTTTCTTTCAGTTAATATACATTTCTCGATATCGGTGTGCGAAATCGACGTCGAAGTTCCATTAGGGGAGCAAAATCAAATAAAATCACTACTAGTAGACATTTATTAGGCACTCCAAAGATATCCTCCGGTTCATCGGATCCGGGTCAAATTCAATTTGCTCACCAGGTCCTGTCGATAGGTCCGGAATCCGGGACAGAAGATCCGTTTTGAAATTCCGATACGTTCTAATATTTAATGCACAATTAAGAACGAGCCGGAATCCCTTTGCTTCTAAGCCGCAACTAAGTATCATTGCTATGGACTACACTTGTCTAGGATAGTAAAATGTTTCAACCAATATAGACCTATAAAAAAAGCAAAAAACTGTCGTTTGTTGGATTATTAATACATTAATAATTGATATTATTCTTATACAATATACTTTCATACCGCATATTTTTAGTGAACAATCTAGTTGTATGATTTCAATTTAAATATTACAAAAAAAAAACGATCAATAAGAAAAGCGTTCATCTACATTTCCATATCAAAGGTATCATTTTGAAATAATACCATTCGAGTTGATTATGCAATCTTTTCATTACTTTCTGTTCTGAACTTAAGTTCATTACTTTGATTTGCAAATGTTTCAGTATTTTACACAGACTTCAAAAGCAACAATCACTGTTAAATTTTAACCGCAGCAATAATTTTGTAGAGATAATATAAGGACAATAAAACGACATTTTTTAGGCCACTTACATGCAATTTATTATATCATTGGAATTTTATTAATATGATTTGGATTGTGATTATTCGTATTATATGGGAATAACAGCAATTGCCATGGTTAATACTACACATAACTAACTAATTACTTGTCCTTTGATACATATGTGTATCAATAAATGAGACCATTGGATTGGATATTATTATAAAATAGTAATGAACCTAAGTATTAATTCTTTAATCTTCAATAAATGGTTGCCATTGTACTAAGGTTAAAGATGTTTGTAGTTTAAACAAAGCTATACATATGTTTATTACAATTTCTTTATTATGTATTTTACAATGATTGATAGAACAATACATCTTTGGAAATAGACTTGGTGTACAGAGTATATAAATCTTTTTAATTATAACTAACATGAGAATGTTTTATTTAAATTTAACATAAATAATAGTATTAAATTATAGAAAAAAATGGAAAAAAATGAAAACCCATTTACAAATATGAAGACTTATTAGACAATTACAAAATATATTGCTTAAAACTAAATAACAGTTTGTTGGGGTAAAACCAAATTTGAGTTGAGTGGATTATTAGAAATTTACATTTTATTTTTAAAAATAATATCAGTTTTGGAAGTCCATTGGTAAAATGAACTTTTTCTCGATGCATATTTGTTTTATTTACATGTCTCATGATTGGGTTAGTCGGGAAGTTAGTCATTTTGGTGTAATGTTTTTTACTCAAATCTTCGATATTTGCTTTGATCATTTTTAACTTAATATCCTTGTGGACTTCTTTAAGATATGTGCCAGGTTCAAGATCTAAGGCCATCTTAAGACACTTGTTTTGGACCATTTGAATTTTATTAATATGAGTTTTTGCCGCAGTAGACCAAGCTGGGCATCCAAACAAGATAATCGATTTATATAGAAGTAACTTATTCTTGGGCAAAGCTATAAAGGATTTCAATAATTCGCAGTATTTTCTGTAAATAAACTCAACAATCTCTAGATAAGATCTGTTTATTTAATATGTGGTGGTGTTGCATTGTTGATATAAATATTTGAACGATGCGCATGACTTGCTAGTTCAGTCACGAGCGAGCGCCAATAACAGCGGCTGCTACTGAATACCAATGATCATCTGTTGCTTCTTTCCTCTAAACTCAATATTTATCCGCTTTCTACTCTCAAATAAAACCACAAAGGAACACTCAAATTCCATCTCTCTTTCAACAAAACATATTACATATTTTCAGCTTTCAACCGTGTACAATACAGATTTTTACAAACCATACTAAAGAACGGCACACACATGAGTGCTCGTTGGTGCTTCTCGTAAATCCGCCAATTAGAAAAATGTACACAAAAACGAGCGCCAATTAGAGTCAAGTGCTCGTTCTCTCATTGGTGGAGATACATTGAGCATAAAACACCACCAATGAGCTCTCATATCTATGCAATTCCTAAAAGAGTGTTTGGGATTAGTATTTACTTCTTTATTTATTTGCATATCACATATATTTTACAGACAAGGCAAAAAAATAATAAAAGGTTTAAAACAAAAATGAAAAGTATATAAAAATAAATTATAGTATTATAAAAATGCATGTATAAATAGAATATATATTAAATAAAATTAAGTACTACTTTAAAAGGTTGCCTTATAAACTTACTTTATTTTGTATAAGTCGCTCCTAAACAAGCCATGTAGGTGGCAGAATTGGTGGAAAGGCCTATTCAAAGAAGAATAAAAATGGTATTTGGATGAGGAATACTGTGGATGGAATGGAATTTATATATCCTGTTAAATTCAAAATTCTATAAAAAGATAACAACGTATCCATTTATATTTGTACTATATTTATATTTTATGTAGAGATTTTAATTTTTAATATTAATTACTCTTACTCACACACATTATCTTGGTATCCTATAAATGGTTTATATTATTTATGTTGACTGAAAATCAACCGCTCCAGTTCCATGAAAATTCTAATAAAATATTAAATTTATAACAATATTATGCATGGGAAAAATGTGACTCAATAAATTATTTAATTAATTTAAAAACAACATGTACGTATAAAAAAGAGTTACCTAAATGCATTTATGAGTATAAATTTTTTTTAGATAATTCGTTTCAAAATCTTGACTTGGCCATTTATTCAACAAATATAAAATAAGCATGTCGATTTGAGTGTAAAAGAAATATCAGTAGTGAGTTAAATAAAAATATTCATATTTATGCAAAATAAAATATCAGATAAAATAAAACCCAATGCGAATAGACATAAAATTAAATATGAACCTTAAGGCATCTATCTACAGAGACATGAACTTCTGTACTTGACAATCCTTTTAGTCTCCAGTCTATTCTATACAATGAGGACAATTGTGAATAGCTTTTTTTCATCTGTTGGTGGTTTATTCTCGAGCCAGAGGTAATTGTATAAGTGTTTCATAATGTCAGAACCCTTAAGGCCTAATTGAAGGTAATAAGTTGAATGGTTCACAGGATTCACCAAATGGATGTTATACCTGCTAATTGGCTTGCTGGTCCTCTCATAATACCCAACATATTGCTAATTGACTATTACTAACCTCTTAATTTAATAATATCATTATTAATATAACTATGCTCTAGTTGGAAATTTACCCATAAACCATATACAATGATATATATATATATATATATATATATATATATATATATATATATATATATATATCGACGGGCTCGACTAAGAGTAATATGACTCGGGATATTACCTTTTTAACTTTTTCTCATTTTATTATTTAATTAATTATTGCGCATATTCTGACAAAAAATCACGATTCTAGTGCTTAAATTGAGAAAGATAGGTTTTTTCTTATGGGGTACGTTTCGAGTTATCGCCCACGGGAGAAAAAATTTGACGCTCGAGTAATACGAACGGAGACATCGCCTTCTTAGTCGTTCATTTGCTAAACACTGTAGGCGATATCTTCAGGTAGCTTAGTCTTCATTGCGCACACCGACACCATATACGTGTGAACAATCATGTGTGTATTAGTAACCAATAAGACACGGCTATGACTCCCCACCACCATCACTATCAGTCCCTTTCTTCCTGCCTTATAATACTCATACAATACTCACCAACAATTACACATTTCAAAAAAGATTCAAACATTTCAGGAATGCGCAATACTTCTTCTTATTCACGATCACTTGTTTAAACTCTACTTTACTAAAAATAATTTCATTTTTAATAATAATTTAATATTATTATTTCAAAAAACACATTTTTCAGTGATAATATTAAATAATAAAAGTTATATTTTTTTAAAAGTGGTCGAAACAAAGACTCCCTGCTTTGTAATAATATTGGTGGATTATCAACACTTTTGAAACCAAAAACTATAAGTGGTTCTTGGGTTTTACAAATATTTCCAACAGGTGTGTTTTTATCAGCAAAATCAACAGAATGATAAAATACCCTGTTATTTGTATTATATTCAAACAAAACTGCAATTCCAATAAATACGATAATATAAAGTAGTGAGTATTATAAGAATAGAGTTCCTATGGTCTTATTCAGTGAAGTGGTCAAGTCATATGGCTATTGTATTGTGAACATAATATATTACTAATATCCTAATTTACCGGTTGTATTTTTATTTAAAAACTTGCCACTAAATATGTTCCCACATATGTGAGATGTTTAAATTTTTTTTTTTTCATTAAATAACTATTATTCTCTATTATTATTAAAATAGGGTATTTTGACATAACAAGCTGAAAATTTGTAGAAACAGTTTTTTTTTTCAATAAATCACACAGAGGCTTCGAAGTTTATTATTAGCTGCAACTAAACAAGCGGATGACAATAAATACTATCGTCATTTTAAATTATCAATATTTATTTCATTTACTGATTATTTCAATTAAATAACCATTCTTAGAATTCATACATTCATTCATTCTACCACTTAATACCTCGGACATCGTTCAAGTGGTTTGGTAAAAACACTTTTATATTTAATTGAACTGATATTTCTGTTTCTTGTTAAAAAAATGTTTTCATTGATTTTTTAAAATCCAAAAAAAAATATTTTTCAAGGGCTTATTCACTCTTATAATTATTGTGTGATATTTTTCAAAAAGTTTCAGTATTCTTTAGACTTTCAACGCCATTAACATTATTTTTTGTGTATTTCTATAAGATGAGACGACGCGACGGTAATACAATTTTAAATATGATAGCTGATTTGTGTTTTATTTGTGAGAAGTCACTATTGAATAGTGATTTTGTTAATTAAGTGTGTGGTTTGAAAACTTTAAAGACTTCTATAAAATGAATAGCGGAAATTTTCCCATTAATATCAGTCAGTGCACCTCGTAAAAATAGTAGCGGTGACAAAAAATGGAAAATTATCGACACAAGGTCAGTAACGCAAGTAATCTAGAATTTAAAGACAATATCATAAAAATAGTAGAGAAACGAAAGGATTAAAATTTTTTGGAATCGTCCACTAGTTACTATAATCATAGTTAGATAATCATAAATAATATAATAATTCGATGAAGGAGATTTATAATTATAATTAAAAATATCCTTGGCATATTACGTATATGAGAAATGTAATTTATGAACTAATTAAAAATACAAATTATTAGAGCTAATATTAATTATTAAAGCTAATAAAATTATGTCACATGCAATTCAATATTAATGCATGAGAAAAAGTATACTAATAAAACCATTTTTTCAACAGAATGAATGAATATCTTTACCATTTGTCTTTATTTGAATTGCTTTTTGAGAAAAAGCATTATATTTTTTTTTTTTTTGTTATCTGTATTATATTCAAACAAAACTGCAATTCCTATAAACACTATAGAGTATGGTCATATTCAGTGAAGTGGTCAAGGAACGAATGCTTAAAATAATATCAGTTGGGAAACCTAGTCACTTGAGATATTTAAATACTTACCGGTTGTATTTGTGTATATTTATTTTGCCATTTGATATGTAATATAAATAATATAATAGAATGTAATAATAAAGCAATATTGTAAAGGTAGTGGCGCGAGTGTCTGGTAATGAAGCTGCTAGTAGTAGTAGTAGGTATAGTAGTATAATAGATATTGTGGGTGTGTGCGTGTCGGTGTAGTAGTGTGTGTGAGGGCGCTAGGATGAGAGTGTGTGAGTGTGATGCATAGTAGTGTGTGTGTGACTTATCATCTCCAAGTATTTCAAGAAGGACATTGAAGACAGCGATAACTCCGTGTATCACCTTCCCGTGCGCTTCCACTCCGCAAATATTCCCTACAAGAACAATTTTTAGCTTGCCCCCTTTTAAATATTGCATTATTACATATTTAAAAATACTCGTATGTTGATAACACAATGGGGCACGTTTTTCCGAAAACAGTGAAACGATATAACATCTGAATAAAGAGATATTAAATAAAAACCTTAAAAAAACGGTTTTTCGGCCGTCCTGTAAAGTTGTGTTTTTCGACTCATCGCCATCTTAGCGGAGCCCGTCGATATATATATATATATATATATATATTCAGAGAAAATTCACATGTTAAAAATTATTTTGCTAAAACAAGTAATTAAAAGAAAGCAGAATAACCTTTTTCATGTTATTATAAAAAAACATTTTCAATATCATTGATCTTTCACTTGTTCTAGGTTTTTATTATAGAAGATTGTTAAGTTTAACGACTGGGTGAACTTAAACTATTTGAGTATTTATAAACATATCAAATTTTTCTCTAATCTGCATATTTTAACTCTGAATATCTTCACAATGGAAAAAAGATTATTGTTTGTTTTTGAGTTTAATAAACAGTTTTAATCTTAATTATATTAACCTAATGCACATCATATCAAAGGTTTATTTATAAATATATAATATAAAGACGTAGATATGTAATATATTTTAAAGTCACATTATAACTAGAGAAATGTGTATGATATCTTGATAACCAAACCTATATATTATGCTTCAGTCATTTTAAAATATATAAAAAAAGAAACACTAATATTTGATATCTAAAAATGTTTTTCTATCTTGTAAGCTGTCAATTTATAAATACGTTTTTGTATTTATAACATATCGATGTGTTTACGCAGAAACTTGATTGATTTGATTACAGAATTTACCCGAAATACCCATTCGGGTTTTATATTTAGTATATTCACTTGAATGTTATTTAGTGGTGGTTTTTTTTTTCGAGGCTTCAAATTCACATGTGTGTTGAAAAGGTGAACGGGAATGTTGAGATGAAAAGTCGTTTTCAATTAGCATCCGAAACGGATCAGTGATTTTTATGGCCAAAATACGTGTATCTACCATACTGTAAAATTTATTTATTATTTTTTTACCAACATTTGTATAGTACGATGTAATAAAACACATAATTACAGTTTGTTTGCAAATATATTATAATCTGGGAAATTTTATTCACCACCAAATATGCACCAAATTTACAATTAAATATTTTGTTTTCTGGAACACTCATTATCATTATAGAGGTTTTTCCACATTAAATTAATTTCAAATTAAAACTTTATCTTTAAACCGATACTAATTATTTTATGTATTTTAGAAATGATTTTTTACTTCGAAGTGAAGTAAAATATTCTATCCAATATTTTTGTTTAATTGAAATTATTGAAATAAATAAGGTTTAATTTGAATGGAAATAAAGTTATTTTGAAGTGTTTAGTTATTTGACACACAGAAAAACAATAATTTACAAATATTCTCTGTGTTAATTTATAACTATTAATATTTTAAATTAACTTTAATATAAATTTAATAACAGGCTTATTAATAATAATATGTTTTGAATTAAATAATATGTTATTAAAATAAGGCCGTATTAAATATAATAGTTTAATAAGAGTGTGTTAATGAGTCTTGCTAGATGGTGTGTGTACGAATAGACTAGAGATTGTTATTATTGGTGTACAGGCATACGCACCGCACGCACACATTCTCATTACACTCTTATTAGTTTTAATGTCATCTCAAATTGGCAAAGAAACTTAAAATATAAAACTTACTGAAAGATTTAATTAATCTTTTGAATCAATCCATAAAAAAGACAAACTAATTTCATCATAATTTTTACTATCACAGGAAATACGTATAAGGTTTACGATCTTCGAAGATTTCACATACAATCAACTATTATTAAAACAGATTTTCAACACATACCTGAGTTATTAAATGCCTATTAGACATTACATTTATTAATAAATAAATGTATTTACTACCTGAATTATTGCGGTATAATAGCAGTAAGAGATCACACATATTATGTGATAGGACTTTTAGTTTAATTACTGTATTTGTACCTTGTATATAATTTAATCATTTAAATCCGTGTATGATTTTATCACAAAGCACGGTTGTGTATTTCAATAGTTAGTGTGTTCAATACATTTGAAGCTCAACTTGTTTAATTAGTTTCAGGACCACATTCGTCATGTTGCGCTTTGTTAAATTTTGAAATAGATTATTTTGAAGTGCTCGTTGCAGTTATATTGAATAATTAATAATATACCGTGATCCAAACAACCACCAAAAAGGTTGTTTTGATTATGAAAAATATAATGTATTAATTTGTTAAATCGGTATATTTTTATGTTAAATGCTTTATGTTTAATACAGGTTTGTATATTAGTAAATTCTCTTTTATTTCCATCGCCCAATATTTGATACAATTACTTCGTTTGGTCAGACTTTACGTCTCACGCTGGGAACTGTCTTTATAATTTATTAAAATGACAGGACTCTGAATAATTTGCCAATGCTTGAAGGTAAGTTAATCTTTGATTAGTAGAACATCTCTTGAGGATAAGACAATCGATCTTGGCGTGTCATGTCAAAATGAAGCGTTGCTCTTGTGTATACCAAATACCTATCGCACTCACTAAATCCACATTCACACCATACCGATCATTTTTAATTCAATTAAATTTTAAAACTTAATAACGGCTCTTGGGTAATGATGATACTACATTTACAGTTAGAAATCTATTTTTATTAAGTAGAAGTATCAGGTAAGAAATCATAAAATATTTTATTGTGTTTCATGTAATTTTTATATAATTATCAGTAAATGTCTACTTGCATATTCTGTGGTAAGTAATGAAACTTTACTTCATGTTTATAATAAAACACAGCGTTTTCAGTAAGTAAATAATCATATTTTATTTGCCTTTAATCAAATGGCCTCCTTCAATTTATCTGATAAATCTCTCTGTTTTGAGGTATGTGTTGTAGTAAAGTAATTATACTGTTATACTGTATTTTTTTCTTACTTTGTATGTAAAAAGCTTTCACTGGCGTTTATATGATAATAAATAAATAAAAATTTATCCATTATTTTTTGTAAAAATAAATGAATAAATGGACTAAATAGTGAATTGAAAATTGTGACATAATTTGTATACACAAATCTATTATGATAACGTTGAAATGTTTAATATATCATGAAAAATAAATGTCTTTATTATAATGTCGAAAATCTAATTAAACAAATATTTTTGGGCATTTTATTTAATATATTCATGTATTATTACTCTTAAGTTGAGGTATATTTATAAAAAAAGAGATGTATCTTTAATAAATATTTTGTGATTTTTCACAGATGCAATTAGATGAAAATTAGTATAGATGACATCATAATATAATTCATTCCTTATCCATAACCAAATGATAATAAAAAATGATTGTTTCCGAATATGCTAATTTAATATTTCAATTTGTACTTTTAAAAATATTTTGTATTAAAAAACAGCACTGGATCTATGATGTAAGCATTTTATTTTTAAACATAAAATGTTAGGATGGTATGAATATGGTTTTGTTGAAGTATCAATCAATCCACATTTAGAAACTGATACTAGGCAGCATTGCTATTCCATTATATCTAATCTTGGTGACATTGCACCTGTTTATAATATTTTACAACATATTAAATAATTCCCAAAATATTTAATAATAATCAGAAACGGAACCCAATTAATTAATATTGATTTGTAAATACATTTTTAACAATTTAGTAGCTAATTTGGTGTAGCTACTCGCTAAAAATATTTAAATGGGGCTAACTATTTTTCCAGAATGTGTAAAAGCTGTTTTAATATAACAGGTCTATTGAATAGTTCACTTTGACGAGGCTTGATGGCTTTTGATGGAAATAGGCGAAGGTGGAATGGATAAAGTGAGTATAGGACAGGATTATACAGGACAATAAAGGCTTAATTGAATTCAGAACAGTGAATTATAACAAACAGTGCACATGTCCTTGTCACCTTATACCAAACATTATAAAATATTTATTATTTATTGAAAATATGTGACTGTATAACTGTGTATAAAATATATAACCAAGCCTTAGTCTTAGTACTTTCGACTACTAATATGTAGTCTTCAGAGAATCTAGTGGAAATTACATAATAATCCACTCAACTCATATTTCGTTTTACCCAAACAAACTGTTATTTAGTTTTTAAGCATTATATTTTGTAATTATATGTTATTTTAATATAGCTTTGATGTTATTATTTATTAATCTTAAAATTTGCAAATGTGTTTTTATTTTTTTCCCCATATTTTCTATATCTTAATACTATTATTCATGTCAAATAAAACATCCTAATGTTATTTATAGGTAAAAAGATTTATATACTCTGTACACCTAAGACTATTTCCAAAGATCTATTCTAACAATCATTGTAAAAACTTATGCATAATAGAGAAATTGTAATATATCAGTGGAAATAACAAAAATATTTCTTTAAATTATGGAATGTCATCAATAATTCAACTCTTTAATATTGTTATCGCTATACAGAATGGACTTTTAATCACAGATAATATTTTAAGGAGAGGTAGCATACCGAAAAAATATTTTTTAACACAATCATAAACAAGTTTGGGTTCCCTGAAGCAACGTCCATTTTGAAACAATAGCTTATTATTATTAACAAAAATATAAATGGGTTAAATATAATATATCATTTTTAATTCATTTATTCGGTTATAATCACCTATTAAAAGTCCTCCCTATCTAATGCTCATTATAAAAATAAAAATTATTATCTAGAATCTCTTTCCTTTAGTTTTCTGTTCAATAAAAAATCTAATTAATTATTGTCATACAATGCCTAATATAATTAAGTTGATATCGTAGTGTAAACATTCACTATAAGATAACTGTTAATTTTGCCCGTAATAGAAGTTCTTTTTATAAGCAAACATTTTGCAAGGAATTTACCTAAATTTTGCGGAAATATATTCACACAGTTGTGATGATTTCTGTCCATTACTTTATTTGTACAGATTATCAAGTTTATATTATTAGTAGATTTTTATTATTTATTCTCTTTAACCCATAATTTTCTGCTTTACTGTGTTAATGTGGAAAAGTCCCCTATAAAAACATTTAAAAATAATGATTAATGATGGTAAAAATAAATGCTATTTGAAATTATGGATATATTATCTGGACTGAGTTTTTGCAACTTTACGCATATTTTTTTCGCATCCCTTTTCTCAATGACCACCATTATATCATTAAATGATTATTTTTAAATTATTTATTTAATAAATTCTATCTGATTATCAAATCCGACTTGATTTAATGTCCGGTCCGGATTGCAGACTGACCAATTACACTCTGACCCGGCAACTGAGAGTTTTCTGTAAACCACGTATAAAGAATGATCGAGCCGGTTCCTAACAATCCAACCTAATGCGACCGGACGGAGGCTTTCCCGGTTTTACCGAACCACATTGTACCGGACCAGAAAGTTGGCTCGGAAGATTTAAACTAATTTGGATCGAGCGCCCAACTTATAATTGAAATGCTTAAATGTGTAAATGGAAACAAATATACCCACTTTCAAGCCGACCAACTGAAATGCACTCTTTCACAACTAACTAATGAGTTCTAAAATGTTAATTATCATAATGAGAATATTTGGTAATGCTTTTAAATAAAACAACTTGTAGCATATAGTTGGCCCACATTTTAGCTGCTTTACAGAATTTAATCAAAAGTTAGGTAAATATGAATATCACGCTTTCAATGGAAAATGAGCAATACCAAAGGCGATCAAACAACTGACACAAACATGTATTTTTTAGTAGATAATTAACAGTTCAAATTATATTCTGCATATTTTGTTCACTTAGTATTTGAGATTAAAATATTTTGTTCACTTTATTGTTATTATATTAATATTTTCACCCAAAATAATAATTTATTATAAATAAAATTACTGCATATAACAATATTAATATTTGGTAGATTATATTCAACATATTCCATAATTATATCAAAGTGTATCATATATTAAATTCTTGAAACATCGATAAAGTTCTGATTAATTTATCTGATTTTAAAATGTATTACAGTAAGATAATATTTCACATTAAATTAATTAGAATTGCGGAATGTTTTTTTAAGTTCTTGTTTGTTCGATAGGTAAATTTTTGTTGATCAAATTTCGATTTTACCTGTCAGTGATTTACTATTATACAGGTGACCAACAGAAGGGCTTTACCTGATTTAATAATTGTTAGAGTCTAGGAAATTAAAGTAAATTTGAATTGAGTGGATCGATCAGGATTTTATTAATATTATTTTAGATCTCCGAGGGAAAAATCTTATCGAATCAATTTTTATAAATATTCGATATAATCTATCACTACAGTTGATGATTCTGTTCGTGTCTTAAAATTTCCTCTACAAATGTATTACATACAACGGCGATTTTACTAACTGGTTAATCCATTTTCTTCTGTAGAGCAAATCGAAAGTAATAATTAAGTATTTTATTGGTGAATATTGCACACTTTATTATGATTACACATATTATGATTATGAACCTTTATAATATGATGTATTGAGAGCGAGTTAGGTTAGTTAGGAGGTTTAACAATATTAGTCGTGTATGATACGGTCAGAAGCTTTAGTATTCAGGTAGAATGATAGTAGTTTAGTTGTAGTATGGAATCACCTAACCTTTGTAGTAAATGATAATAACTATGTTACTAGTTACTACAATGTACAACTACCGTTTCAAACTAACCTTACTGTATCTGCATCAGACTCGTTCATCAAACGTTACATCCACACTTCTCTACATCCAATTATACCTGACCGTCCCTTGTACAGGTAAATTGAATTAGGTTCAGCTATGAAATATGCATTTAAAACATGATTTTACAATGTTAGATAGATCTAATTCAAATTTTAATTCAGTAGAATAACAATGCTATTAAATGCAATGCTGAATGAAATGAATGATTTTTATGTAAATACATTTATTTAGCATATATAAAAAATGGAGTATGTCCACAAAACTATTCACATAGAATGTTTTAACATTTAAGTTACAATTGTTTTACTGGAAAATTATTTTGAAATCTACTTAGCAAAACAAAAGAATATTTCAGTTTTTAAGATAATTTTATTGATTAATTAATACTGTTCGACTGATAGGTGTTTTTGATTGCAATAAATCAAATGCTTCGCTGTTTTTCGAATAACACTGAATAATTGAATAGTTTTTGGACGAAATATGTGCCATTTCCAAATAAAAATGATATTTCCAAATATTTAGTATTTCTGTAATAAAATTCAAAAGCACAAGATGTCGTATAGCGTAAATTCATTTTACGCAAGAGCAAATTTTACAGGAGAGACAAAAAACTGATTCAAGTTGAAAGACGAAAAACTAATTAAAACAACACAAAATAATTTTTTATATAAAAATATATTATGAATTCTATAACAATGAAGTTACGTTTAAGTTCATGGATATACGAATTATGATTGATAAAAAACAATTTAACAAATTAACAAATTTAATTTCTGCGTTGAAAATTCCCAATGTTAAAATATAAAAATCAAACATTTTAAATTAAAAAAATCTAATATTTTAGGGTTACACCGTTGCAAAAAGTCCCGCTACTATTTTGATTTCGAGCTCCTTTGGTTATGTGACGATTAGATCAGGATATTCACCACAAGAACCGAACAGAAGAAATAGTAACAATTTTTATTTACAACGTCGTAGGCAATTAAAATGCTAGCGAGACTTTTTCCTCATCTCATTTTACGTAGGTTAGGCTTGAAATTTATTTAATGTATAAGAAAAAAATAGTTTGCCCGCATTTAAAAATAAATTTAACACAAATATTTTCCTATCAATCTATGCAGCAATGCCGTTTCCGCAATTTTTAATATAATATAAATTAATAGCATTACACATTCATATTTAATACTTTGAATATTTTTATAGAAATGATATTAAATCAAGCAATGCTTCAAATATTGAGTGGTTTGTATTCAAGATTTAATTAATATGGCCCGTCTTATGCAGCATATTAATTAGTGGCTATTGCTAATAATAATAGTATGAAATGTGCATTTCAGCAAAAAATAATGTACGGATAAAAGATCATAACATCGTCCCATTTCGCCACTCGAACACGTTTCCCTGGAAGAGCTGAAGTGGTCCACGACTCTGAACAGGTATCTTCATCTCGCTCGTCGGTATACAGGTGCGAGGAGACAGGTATAGGGCGCGGCTCGGAGTCTAGACTGGACGAGACGTCATACTTCAATTACAAGAGAGTCACACTGATGCCGAGGGAGAAACATATTTTAAGGGACACACTATATCATAACTTTGCACTTTCACTCACTCCCACAATGACAACAATACTAAGACGACTCTTGATTGAATGATTTATTATGTCACACCAATATCTCCACATATAGATAATCGACTGCTCCAGCGTATAATATCGTAAGTTCAAAAAAATCTGTGTGCTCTTAAGTCTTTATGGAACTGAGCCACATATTTTATGTATGAAACGTCAAAAATGTTGATTTTCAATCATTATTTAACCTATTAATTGGGACTTAGTAAAATAGTCCTATTTGACCGGCAACTAATTTTATGATCATTGAGAGAAAACAGTCGTCTGGAATACCAGAGAATCTACATCTCTGATGGAGCTTTTTTGAGAGGGTTTTTTAGACACAAAAACGTGTTAAGTGTCTGTTTTTAGACACAAGATCGGTGATCTTAACTATTACTAGTTACACATGTCACCGATTTAATAATCAGTATTTTCCTTACAATACAGGAAATCTGAGTAAACCCGGATCAAGACGATCAATCGGGATTTTATTAATACTATTCTCGATCTTCCAGGCATAATAACCGATCAAATCAATTTAAAATTCTTGACTTGAGTGGAAACGAAACATATTTCATATCTATTTCAATAGAAGGTATTCAATCGTTAATTGATATATTTTATAAATAATAATTATTTTAACTGAGTGACACATGACAGGCAGTATTCTTTCAGGAAATTTTACGCGTAAAAGTGAAATTTTAACATCTCTACAAAACAACTGTGTTGTACTATCGTGATTTTTATTTGTGAGTATAATAGTTAGTATTGTGGATTATGGAATGAGATGTCTCGAGCTCAACTATTATTATTGCTGTGTGATGGCCTGGGAAACCACCGTACTGATATTGCGGGTTGGCGCTTATTAGTTGTGTAACCAACGTGCAGTTCTTTTTCAGATCAGTAAGGAGATCTAATTAATATTATTAGCAAAAACAAATACCACAAAAGGTGACATAGGACCGGTTTCTTCAACGCGAGTTAAATCTCGAGCGCGAGTCACTCGGCGATTTAACTCGTGTTACGAACTGTCAAATCTTGACTCGCCATTATCGGCGTGGTATAGCTAATCTCGAGCCCGTGTTATATTTCCCCTTACATTCCAGTTTCGTGCTGAACGCTACGCTTTCGCCTGTATACAAGTTCTCCTGAATTTTTGCGATGCAAACATCGGAACCACTCGGCTATAGCTTTGGCACGGAATATTTATATATGAAATAAATAAATACAGTAAATAAATAAAAAGAAAAAAATTAATAATGTGGATCGGCACTATTTTTGTGCATCACGCAAAACAGTAGCTCTCAATCTGCTTAGTGCAAAGCGGTGTGGTAAGAGGATACCCTATCCTTACAGACACACCGGGTGGAGGTGGGTAATAGTAATATGAAACAAGATTCGTACAAATAAACCCGACCATAGTATGAGAGTTCCCAAATTTTCCCAGATTCATCAGATATAAATATCAAGTGACAATAGTTGGTGACGGAGGTCGAACTCGAGACTTCTACATTGAATCGGCAGCGTTAACCACCAGACCACAGGGCGTATTTCAATCATGAGTCGTGGTAAGGTAATCGTGATGTATTGGGCGGGCGTCGCGACGTCTGTGTATGGGCCGTTGGTGAAAATGTGACTCGGGGTAGTAAAAGCGTAATGGAGAAGAAGGGATGCATGGAGAGTGTGAGGGTGTCAGTGTCGGTGTCTGTGGTAGTGGTGGTGATATTGATGGTGGTGATGGTAAGGCCTGGTGGGGGAAACACAGCAGCAGCTCGGATACTTCATCAGTACTGTCCTGTGCCCCCGAGGAGCTTGGCGATCCCTGCCTGTCCGCTCCTTCTACCTACTACCACGGAACCGACCCACCACACACAATCACTCAACACACCACCATCATCATCATCATCTCGCTACAACCCCTAAAGAAAGACCTCCCTTGACACACTAGCTCATCAGTTAGCCACCAACACACTTCGCGGTTTCCCCAAACCCGAGTCTTCTAGTGCTGAACAACTTATTCATTAGTTATTATCGATAAGTCGGTGTTAATCTATAAGAGTTATTTTTAAATCGATGTTTAGAAAATAATTTTCAATACGTGTATAAGTACATATAATCTTAAAACACTCACATTTAAGACAACAACAGAACAGACTTCGCAATCGAGGGAAGTTCAGTAAACAAGGTAAGTCTTATTTTATTCTCATTTAATCATTATACCATTTAATATTTCAATTGAACACAAAACTTTTTTTAATGATCTTCATGTGATTTTATTTAAGTGTGTTGTCATTATCAGAGACTGACTATTATGTGGAAATTACATATTTACCTATTATTAATTTAATAGATTTTAATAATACTGAAAATATATACCGATTCACCAAACAGCACTAGCGAGAATTTATAAAAATAATCTTAATTGAATATTTAGACCGGTAATTCTGAGAAAAAAGTAGGTCGATTTAATTATTAATTAGGAATTATAAATACATTATGAGAAAAATATATATATAATATTAACAATTATAGAGTATTTTGATAATTCTGCTCAACAATAGTAGGGATAGCCTTTAAATGAAATCTTTGAACGTTTTTTTTATGATTTTGGTAAGTTTCAGTGGAAATATTTCGGTCTTCGCTCAATTCCATAAATTTTACTCAAAATTCTTTATTCCCATTAGAGTTTTCTTTAAGAATTTAAAATAAATGTATCAATGTGCTTTTCAAGCTGTTAAGTAATAATATTCATATTTGAGTCAAATCAAGTGAGTGATTAACAAAAAAACGTGTCATATATAAAATAACAGTTTAAATAGAGAGAAGAAATAAATATTTGTGATTAGGCATTAAATCCCACTCAAGTCAAGAGTTTTTAAATTGATTTGATCGGTTATTACGACTGGGAGATCGGGAATAATATTAATAAAATCCCGATCGATCGTCTCGATCCAGGTTTACTCTGATTTCCTGGATTGTAAGGTAAATACTGAGGCGATTATTATTATCGGGTTAAGTCGGGCAGAGCCGCTCTGTTGGTGACCTGTATAACTAACAATAGTTAAGATCACCGACAGACAATTAACACGTTGTTGCGTATAAAAAACCCTCTCAAAAAAGACCCTTTCTAAAAAAAAAAGCTCCTCGGAGCGTAAATAAATAGATAAATAAATACTATTATAAAATGACTGAATATTTCGTTGCAAACATATGAGATTATTCATATTAAGTATGTAATATTAAATTTTATAATAAAAAGGGTTTCTGATATCTAAGAGCCCATTGAATTGCGGCAACGTTTTACTGTTAATTAATTTAGATTACCATACGTCAAAGCATAATAAATAATTTGTCACAGTTTATTTATTTTATATTTTATTTAAAATCGTACGTAGGACTCGAATGAAAGCCGTGATTAAAAAGTGTCATTATGGGACAAGTTCAAGGGTTATACATATTATATTTACAAACTGGCGTCCTAAGGCGAGGCGAGGGTGGAAATTGAAAAGGCGTCGCGCCAACAGATATCATAGACACGTGCATGAAAGCCTTCCTGGATGTTTTTATATGAAATTCTTGCCGCAAATATACATTGTGGATAAACGTATAAAAATAGAGGTGGTGTATTTGGCGGCGAGGCAAGATAATGGGCATATCCCAGAAGGGCTTACCGATCCTGCATTCTCTGGAGGCGAAATATAAACCCCGAGCACCCACCTGAAGGCTTCATATATTATATAGTTTCAGAACATATTTTACCCATAAATATTTGTATTACTTTATCAAGGACCTTTTCAAAGAAAAGACTGATTTTCTTGGCAAAGAAATTTTCTATATATTTTTATTATTTTACACAAACCTCTTAACGTATTTCGTATAATTATGGAATACCAGAGGCGTATTATGAATGAAAGCAAGCTGTTTATTAATTATTAAAAATAATGAGTTATAATGATAAAAAATATATTCTTAAACAAGCAATCAAAAACAAAAGAGAATATTAACTATAATATTGAAATAATTTACAAAGAAAGGAATACAAGTAGAAGGTTTAAAATATTATGTATATTCTAAGGATTATTATGTGAACCTTAGAATCTAAAACACTTAATAGAAAAAATAATAATTACACTCGAGTTGACAAAGAATATCATATAAATAATAAATATTTTTTACAAGCAATGAAGAAAATAAAGAAGAGGTATATATTTATATATCGCAATTTCTGTATTTAATTTGAAATTTATTTAGTTTGAATAATACAAAACATCTTATGAATTAGACTTAGGTGTACATAGTATATAAATATTTTTACCTATAGCTAACATGATGATTTTAATAACATGTTTATTTGTTTAGTAAGAGATATTAAATAATAACAAGAATGGGAAAACGACCATTAGAGTAGTTAGCCTTAGAGTTAGTATAGCCGTAAATTATAGAAGCTGGAATATTTTAAAAGAAGATGCAGTTATTTTAAGTAAAAAAAGCCAAATTAAAAATATTTTTTTATTATTACAATATTAGAGAACCTGTTGGTATGTAAGGGCGGCTCTTTCCAAATAATGTCTTCAGTTTTTACATTATAATCATTGCTGGTTTAACCGAAATAATATATTATAGTCAAAATGTAGTTACTAAAAAATAGGATGTATTCCAAATATGTTGGATTTATAAATTTGTACCAACCAACGCAACGTAGCAATCATCAGTTCGCTTGAAAACCGATTCGAAAATTGACTGCATTGATTTTCGTCGTCCGCATTTCGAATTAGATTTCCCATTCCCAAATTCACATTGAAATCGTATAGAAAATTTACAAAATGAGGGTTGGCGGTTGCCGTTTAGATTATATCCGAAACGCATCATTAATCAGATTTCGAGGGGTGGAAAATATAAGTCGAAGCCGTTTCGATGAATTTCGTAAAGGGACCATTATATATATAATAAATGTCTTAATAAGAAACCTACCTTTTAAATACTATTCGAGGTTGAAGGGATTACTTCCAAAAAATTCAGCAATAGGTACAATCCTTAATTGCTTTCACATTGAAACTTACAATAAATTAATCACATTTATGACATATTATAAAAAATATTTTCCACATAATAAAATAGATCAAGTATAAAAAAATCATTTGGTTGGTTATCGGTAATCATATTAATATAATCCCGATCGATCCTCGTGCTCCAGGTTTACTCTGATATCCTTGATTGTAAGGTAAATACTAAAGCGATTATTAAGTCATGTTATGTACGTGAAACTCTAAAAAAATCAAATTTATCTTACATAAAATGTTCGCCCATTATATGTATTTTACTGAATAACAATTGATCATTTGAATTGATATTATTTTTTATCCAAATACACTTTTAAATTACCACAGACGTATTTTATTTTTGAGGGTGAAGGGATACAGATTTCAGCGATTGATAAGCATTCGAAGCCAAAAGTTGTGTGTTAATAAAATATTTTTTTGAGTATGTAAAGAGAGAATTGTTCCGATCGTTGACTTTCTGGTGTCTATGAATTCTTGAAAAATGTACACGTACAAGTTGCAATTCCTCAAATAGAGAAGTCTGTAAGATAAGGCAGAGGGAAGGTATTCATAATTCAGGGGGAGGAAGTTGAGGTATGTATGTATTTATTATGTATTCGCTTGGACGAGCATAGAGTGTGTATTTGTGTATGTGTGTGTGTTTACAGTTGGCCTGCCTTAGGAAATGTCATACTAACAGTTACCAACATATTTGTACTGTCGCTACCTCTTGTTCAAATGAATTATTTATAAATAGGATATACTCAAGAACCTTCGTCTCGGCTCACAGATACTTTAACCTACAAATCTGTCCGCCTTCCCTTTGACCGCTGCTCCATAACACTCGTGAATCGTTCAATACAGATGAGATCATCTCAGGAATTTTAAATAATCATATACGTATTTACGGGGTTGAGGGAATTTGCAAATATTTTTTTGGGGAAATTTCACATTTGTATTAGATTTTTTTTATAATAAATTTATACATAAGTATCCCAGTTTAATATAGGCTTAACCCAAATTCGATACCAATACTATACTTTTATACCAGATAATAAAAATAATTACATAAAAAATAAATTAAAGACAACTAAAATTTAAGAGACATGGCAAAAACCCACTCGATATTTATAATAATGCAGTTGTATTACAATTTCTTTATTTAATATATATAATATATTCTCAGGATTATTGTGTGAACCTTGGAATAGTAAACACTTAATAGAATATGAATTAATTACCTGCAATCGGGTTGACTATGAATTTCATATACATAACTAATATTTTAGATGAAAAACGAAGAAAATAAAGATATATATATATATATATCACAATTTCTGTATTTAATTTGAATTTTACATAGTCTGGTTAAATACAAAAGACCGTTTTAATTAGACTAAGATGTACAGAATATATAGATATTTGTACGTGACTAAGATGAGATTTTTATTAACATTTTTATTTTAAATAATATTAAATAATAAAAAGTATGGGGAAAAAATAAAAACCCATTTTATATTAATGCACCTATAAGAGACCTTTTAATATAATTTATTATTTGAGAGACATTTATAGTTACACAAGGTTTGTCAATAAGCGTATTAATATTCAATTTATATTCCAGGAGATTAAATTAAACTGGATAGAAAAGATTTTCGAATAAAAATCATTGCTGATCAAGTTGTTTTTATTTTTTTCCAATTCCTTAATGATTCAAATCAATGATCGCGGTATTTGTAGGTTTGTTTGTCTTTAATTAATACTTATTTTTGACAACGAGATTAGCTTTCTATTATAGGTATATAAATTTCATTGAAATTCACATGAATTATTTAATAAAAAATATTGAAATTTTCTTATCTTATTGTGTAATGAATTTGAATGAGAATTTATTCTAAATTTATAATTTTTTGGGCACATTGAATGTTTGTTGGTAATATAAAATACGGCATAAAATGGCATAGTGTAAGAACGTGAAAATTGAACATGTAAATGAAATTTTATAAAAAAGTCCCCGAAATGACATAAAATTGCTCGAGGCACATAAAGAAACGTGTACAAAGATAAAATTTCAGCCTTCTCTGAATACATGTTTTGTTTTGTACTTTCTCAAATGAAATTCTCGCCATATTGTTTTGAATATATCCCCAAACGTATCCATAAAAGGGTTGGTTGTAATAGATTTTGATTTTTTTTATATTTTCCATGAGTTATTCGATATACTTTGGATGTGATTGGATAAGGTGTTAAGCTGCTTGTAGGGAAAGTAATTTGTTCTGCACTTGGATCTTGTACTGAAGATGTACTGCATCTTAGTAAAGCCTACCTGAACATCTTCTTCTAACAAACACCCGGATTACATTGAAAATCCTTCTTAACACGTATATTTACCACATCCTGAAGACATCAGCAAGACACTCAATTATACAAGACTAACTTTAATAATCGGCGATGTAAATCTTAAAGAATTTGGACTACGATTTTATAGGCACGGCCAACAATTTAGCGTATCGCAAACTTAGAAACTCGATTCAAACAATTGACAGTGGACTCAAAAAACACAGATACAGCGAGAGAAGAAGACTAATTAGACGAAATATTTATCCTCGGATGTTAAGAATAAACAATGAGAAAGAGTTTGGCCCTTGTTCAAAGAAAGGCTACGAGAGTAATCTATTGGGGACGTTGTGCTTTAATATTATCATACTTCATTTGTTAATTATACAATTTATTCATTAAATATAATTTACATATAGTACTTTGATACATTATGATTAGATGTTACAATATTAAGTCTCTTACTTAATTAACATAATACAAAAGAATCCACTTGTAGAACTACTAAAATACATACATATAATATATAATAAGTAATAAAATTTAGAAATATAAATACTTATATATAGACAATATAAAATGTGTTTGTGAAAAATTACATAATAAAGATTTTTTAATAAACTGTCTCTTGCACATTTCAGTGATAATTTCAAGTTTGGATTATTTGAAGTCTCTTACTTATTTTAATACGGAGTGCAATGAGTGGTAATTAAAATAATTAATAATTTATAACATAATTTATCGAAAAAAAACAAAAACCCACTTGTAGAACTACTAAAATAATAATAATAAAATAAAATTTAGAAATATAAACAAATAATGATTAATAAAACAAAAATATTGTAAAATCATTAAGGACTGTGAAGACAGACAAAATCAAATGTGTTTGTGCAAAATTAAATGATAAAGATTTTTTAATGAAATGTCCCTTACTCATTTCAGTGGTAATTTAAAGATTAAGGTAAAAAGAGAAGTTAACAATTTTGTTATAGTGTCTATTGCTTAAGCTGTGATATACTTCATTTATAAATTTATTATGAAATGTGTACCTTTTGAATTAGTTGCCAAACACTCATTTTAACTCAGATTGTATATTTTAAAATCATATTTTTTTTTCGTTTGTAAATTAGCTCCTTAAGAGTTGAAACGAGCATTGAGCTTTTACCGAGTACCGGTTTATGAGTCAAAACTGTAATACTTTTGACTTTTTATTACCGCAATTTAAGTTTTTTCAGTCGACACGTTTGACAAAAGAGTTTAAGATGTCCGCAGGAGTTTTTAAGGTTACTCGATGCACTTTGTAGACCATTTAAACTTTATAGTAGCACCACGGGTCACGAATGTAAACACTTTTATGTGATTCTTTGACACTTTTCAACACCGTCTTTATGCACAATACTTTATTTAAAGCCTTTTTACTCTACAAACGTGAGTGCTTTGAGGTAAGTTTCGGTAAACCGGCAAATCATCGGTCTGTAAGTTTGATAAAAAGACATAAGTGAAATGTGTAGAATGATCAGTGAGGAATGGCGTGAAAGGGGGTGGTTATGGTGGAGCCCCAGGGTGTTATGGGGAGGCTTTCAAGGCATTCATAGGTAAAGCTTCTCTATCAAAGTGCGGCAGCCGCTTATGTGATAATGTTTTCAGCTTTTTCCCACCCTCACAGTATTAACAGCTTTTTGCAAAATCGCATTACGCGCTTTTATTTATGGATTTTTTGATATCTCCCTCGAGGTGAAATTCTAAATTCCCAGTGAAAATCTTACATGTTTTACAAAATCCTATTCACACATCAAAGGAAATGACGCACACGTGTCTGTAGCATTTGTGTAAAGTCTTCAAACGAGGTTATCTAAAACACAAGTTTTTGTCGGGTCTCTTAAGTAAAGATTTGGTCTGAATTTCTTGGCCATTTCAGAAATATTCATAAGTATAGTGAGATGGTTTCTCAGGCCATCACACAACAATGAGTCAAGAAGAAAGGGGCGACAACATTTATCATTACTCTATATACGAAGGATAAAACCAAAACTAGAGAAATACGGCAAGTTATTATCAAAAAATATTTGATTTGATGTTCTCAGCTTCAGAAAAATATAACTTCACAATAAAATAAGTAAAAAATATGTATTTTATAACATTTAGCAGAGAGCACAATCAATACTGCATAAAGCGACCACTTGCTTTTAAATTTATAAAAGTATTTTAGAAGCCGTAATATTTTAATTATTAATTAACGGGCAATACCATATGATTACTATTGAGTATGTGGTAATTTCGGTATTATATAATACCCAAACAATATTTATTATTAAACAAAAACATACCATTATTTTAAGGCGCCTGTAATTTTCATTCACATATTAATAAATTATATATTTTCAAGGATCAGGTGTTATTAATATTATTTTATACAGAACACCTGAAATTCATTATAAGGTTTATATTGAATGAATGTGTATTTGTATATAAAGTGTCATTAAGTCTATGATTAATGTGTCGATCATTAATATTCCAGCGTGTATCAGTGTATGAATAGTTAGGATAGTGACGGTTTGCTTTTTTCAGTGTTACTTTCAGTATGTATGAATCTAGCTTGGCTGAAACGAGCTGATATTGCAGAGCTTGCAGACGTGAATAGGTGAATGAAGTTTTTTGTTAGCACATCCAAGTGCTAGCATATTGCAATTAGCAAACTCATTTTACAAGCAAATATTGACTTTATTCAGTATTAATCAAGCTGAGAATACGAATATAAAATTATTACTTTGTGGAAGAATTTTTTTTATAAAGTAATCGAGTCACGCCGATTTAACTAATTAATGAAACTAGAAGATTTTGAGCGCTTCAAAATATGAAAGATATTTCAAATGATATGATTTTTTTATTTACCTATACATTTTTTTATACTTTCTACGATGGGCTTTTTGCAGAAGCTTTTTATAAAAAAAATGTGTTTTAAACACAACAATGTGTTAATTCATTGTGTGTATCTTATCTTAACTATTGCTAGCTACACAGCTAACCTCAGTATAAACCTTAAAATCCAGGAAATCACAATAAATCTGGACAATCGATCGTGATTTTATAAATATTATTCCCGATCTCCCAGTCGTAATAACCGATCAAATCAATTATTTTGACCACAGTTTTACAGTACATTTGTAGACAGGCGCCTTTTGCCCTGAGCAATTACGCTGATATAAATTTTATTAAATTGTTAACTTCGTGATGGAATTTCATAATTTAAATAAACATGTTATTTGTAATTTCCACAGTAATTTTACTAACTAGTCTGAGTACTTTGGGAAATAAATAAAAACCCATTAAAAATATGAAGACTTATAAATAATAACAACAATAAAAGTAATATTAACAAAACAATTACAAAATATAATGCTTAAAAAATAAATAACAGTTTGTTTGGGTAAAACCAAATTTGAGTTGATTGGATTATTAGAAATTTACACTTTATTTTTAAAAATAATTTAAATAATAAGTCCATTAGTAAAATGAACTTACGTTTCCTCGAGGCATATTTGGTTTTATTATACATGTCTTATGATTGGGTTAGTCGGGAAGTTAGTCATTTTAGTGTAATGTTTTTTACTCAAATCTGCGATATTTGCTTTGATCATTTTCAACTTAATGTTCTCGTGGACTTCTTTAAGATATGAAAAAAGGATGCTTTGAGGCTTTTAGTTGTATTTAGTTACTCGGTCGTATTTCTCATGAAGGTGGTAAGAATAACCATCAGTTGGTCGTTTAGGAGACGATAAAGTGGAGTAGCTGGGGAAATAGAGCTGGTAGTGTTTGGCGGCTAAAATATTACATATTCAATTGCAAACAATAAAGTGGAAGAGTATGGGAAGATGGTGGGTCTATATTGTAAAAAGTGGCGCTGTGCCAGAGAAAGCATTCTACATATTGCCCCTACACTTAGGGTGACCATATGTTTCACTTCAATTATTAATTATTTCATCCCCGTCGAGGGAGTGATGAATATTACATCCAATATTAATATTTGTACAAGATATATAGATGGGAAAATTATAGATCCAATTAACTCGATCAATAGCCATAAAGAGCGTTTTAGTTTTTTTTCCAAAGTTTAGTTTTGATTTTTATTTTATTTTTTAAATAAAAATCTACAAAGTGATACCTACATTATAAGCTCAAGTAAGAACACTTTGATTATATTTGAGTGACGTTCTCGTTAATATACCCACAGCACAATCACAAAATAAAGAAATTTTAATTGGTATGGATAATTCCGATGATTGGCTTAGCTTTTAACCCAGCAGGATTTAAATATAACTTCACATTTTGTCGTGTTTCCAGATAATTTTATATAAGATGACTTCATACATTTCTAAGCAAATATTAAAAATAGTTTTTTTATGATTTGTGTACAGGGTGGACTTAAACTAACTGAGAATATTTTAGAGGATGGTAGGGTATCGTGATAATATTTAAAAAATATGTTAAATATTTTTTTAAATTATTTATTATTAAAAAATAATTAATAATAATTATTACGTATAACAGATACAACATACACGTAACAGTCACTACTGAGTACTTCAAAGAAACAGTTGATGAGGGCCGAAAATTGATTCCAAAAGCACTATAAATATTATTAATTATTTTAAAATTTTAAATTTATATATATATATATAATTAAATATATATATATATATATATATATATATATATATATATATATATATTTTAATATATATATATATTATTATAATAGCACTTATATATATATATATATATATATATATATATATATATATATATTATATTAATTATTCTTTCGATACCCTTCCACCCCCTAAAATATTATCAGTTAGTTTTAGTCCAGCCTGAATAATAAAAAAGTCTTTTTTATATCAAAATATATTTTTGCAAAGTATTGAAGAATATTAATAATGTTGACTTCTTGGTGGAATTCTATAATTTAAAGAAATGTGTTTTTTTGTAATTTCCACAACTATTCATTACTGTGGAAATTACAAATGACATATTTCTTTAAAATATATTATAGACTTATCACTATTTTAGATCAATCTGAAAATAATACAAATGGTAATAAAAAATCATACATGTGTAATGTTGACCCAAAAGTATAATTCTAATCGTATAATTAGCCAAAAAAAATTCATTACTATATTATTTTAAGTTTCTTTATTACTTTATATAAATAAGTAAACGTAGAGAAACATTATTGCATGTTTAACGACGATACACACTACCTTGTATATAATCATTAAAAAAGTTACAATGAAGCTTGATTAAACCGGGAGAAAGCGTTATAATAAAACTGCATTTAGTACCCAGTACATTGTGTGAATTACGCTACCCGACTTTATATTAAATTGTTTATTTTATGTGTAGAAGTGTGGTCACAGAAATGCCTTAGTTTTGGATGGTAACAGTGTGCAGGTTCTAGTAATATATAACTAAGAGTGCCGCCCCAAACTATATGATTACTAAGGTGACTTCTCTTTGTGACTAAGACCATGTTTCTAAAGACAAACTTTGGATCCAATGCCAATGTCTTGTCTTCATATTATATTCCTAAATAAAATACTAAAATGAGATGATATTATGTACTCACTTAAATGTCAACTAAATAATTATTTATTTATAAATATCTAATATCAATAACCGACGCTAGATCTTTATAGATTATTTGTAAATATTATTCATGTCAAATTTAAATATAACATTCTCATGTTAGCTATAGGTAAAAAAGATTTATATACTCTGTACACCAAAGTCTATTTCCAAAGATGTATTGTTCTATCAATCATTGTAAGAACTTTTGCATAATAAAGACATTGTAATATATCTTTAAAGATAAATTAATGAACTTAATAATATTATCGAAATAGTAACATATCTAAGCTAAGTAAAAAATTACATTATTTGTATGAACAACAACTATTTCACACGACAAAATAGTCACGCAGAATGCCCTTTAATTATTTACTTATTTTTGTTCATATTATTATTAAACCTTTACACAATAAATTTAGGTTTTTAAAAGAATATATATTTTCTAAGTAGAATTCAATGTTTAATTTAAAAAAAAAATGCTAAGTCTAGTCAATGAATAAATTAACATACCCTTAAGTATGATTTAAATTTTTTTTATTATTTCATATTTTTTATTGAAATTTATAAATTATTTAGCAGGTTTTCTGTTGCACCTGAATTGAATGATTTTTTCACGAAGAACACTAATTGTAAATGGTACATTGTAGGTTTTCTTAGTTGATTTACCACTTGAAGTTAATTCACCTAGAACATATCGGTTTATTTTCAAAATCGATCGATCTATATATTTTTATTTGTGAAGTTATTTTATACATTGTTTCCTTAATGAAATGATGAATATAGAAAGAGATAATAAATATATTTAATATTTATTTTGAATGGTGTAATACACTCATATTCTGCAAACATATGTATTTAATATACTTAAATATGAAATTCATTATTTAGGTGGCACGCAAGAAATTTAATATCTTTCCAGATAAAAAGTCAGTCAGAGCATAATATGATGTAGGGATGTTATGGTTTAGTCTTTTTATTACAATTCGCGATGCCAAACAAAAACAGAATGGTGTTTGTTCACCTGGAGATTAGCTGCTTGGAAGAATGTTTTCGTAAATAAATTTCCACCGACGAATGGGACTTTTTTTTACATTTGTATTCACATTCGACGCGTGCCTATGAAAAATTCAAAATGATATAAAATTTCCTCCGCCCACCGTAAGAGGCGTATTTAATATTCGATATGAACATTTTTTACTCCGCATATTGTTTTTTTCTATAAAAATAAGTGTGTTTTATGGGTATTGTGAGAGATGTTAATATCTATTTTATTTATATAATATAAATTATTTCCGAAAAGCTATGCACAGTTTGTCTGTACAATCATTACAAAGTCTTGTTTAAAACATGCATTAAAATATTTACACATTCATCCGTGGCTTTGAAAGCTTTATATAAGATTTCTGGTTTAAAAAACCATCTGAAAAAACAATAAAATGAATATAATTGTTTTGAAATTTATTAAACAAAAATTTACAAATTAACACATGTTAACGATTTATAATGTTTTATTTATTTTAATATAATAGTTGAAGGTATAATGCGTGAGGCTACAAATACCGTAGTCATGGGTTTGAATCCCGCTCAAGTAAAAAAAAAATGATTTGATCGGTTAATACGAATGGGAAATATTAATAAAATAACTTAATCCAAATTTACTCTGATTTCCTGTATTTTAAGGAAATACTGAGGAAATTGAGTCGGGAAGAGCCACTCTGTCGGTGACCTGTGTAACTAGTAGTTAAGATAACCAACAGACAATGAATTAACACGTTGTGTCTAAAAAAACAAATTTATAAAAACCTTCCCCAAAAGCCCCTCGGGACGTAATTAACGGAATGTAAATAAATTAAAATAAATAAATACTCTGAGAGAGTTTTTGCCTTTCAATTTGTATATTCATTCTATGCTATTATTTTAGAAGAATTTTTATTCATACAAGCTTACTTAAATGTTTTCTCAAAGCCTCTAGACTTCAATTTGTGAGAAAGAATATATTTTATTTTATCACCCAATAACCAAATTCTAAAGAATTTTACATCTTCAATGGAAACGATTCAAAACTTGTGTGTGTGTATTTTTAACATACTAACTCGAATAGTAGATAAATATTGGAGTTGATATTTGGTTGGTTTAAAATTAAAAAAAAATAGGGCCATCTTAAGACAGTGGTTTTACGTGACTTATATTTTGCCAGGTTAGATAAAAAAACATTTTTTTATAACAATCCAGTTTTTATAATATCAGCTACCATTCTAAAGAAGATAAACTATTGCAAGTATAACCTGCTTAGTAGCACAAATAAAAAACTCATCTTAACACCCGATAACGGATAACAACATTCTTGTTACACGGATACTGAACACATAACCCATTTCATAAAAGAATAATTTTAAACTAACAAATCAGCACTATTTTAACCAATTATGTATGTAAGATTGGAGAGGGCCATAGATTAGATTGAAAAAAATATATTACTAATGTGTGAACATTAATTATATAATCGTTTGAGTTGAATTGGTAAAAAATATGCAAAAATATTAGAGGGGTTTGAGAGTAAAGGCAGGAAGTTTCCCTTAAGCGCACTTTGATGATGTTTCGTAGTGAGTAAAAATTCCCGCAGGTAAGTTGGACACCCTGGCAAACAACCACCCTTAGCTTCATCCCACAGGAAAAGAGGGATATATGCTTGTATTTTAGTACTATATAAACATATAAACCTTTGTATATAGGGGCATATACATATGTAAGTATAACAGTGTGTACTTCCAGAAGTGAAAAAGCACAAAGTTACTACCCACGGGAGAGTATCGCTCTCTTGTTCTGGAAAGTATACGTCTCCTGATAAATTAGTGAAGGTGTGGTGTGTGTTGAGGGTTATTATCGTTTATTATTAAATTTAAAAAAAATATAAGTCTTCAATTTTTCACATAGATTGATAATACAATACATCTTATTAGCTAAACTTGTTGTACAGAGTATATCAATCTTTTTATCTAACTAACATGAAAATCTGCATATAATAAAATTAAAATATAAACCAACAACCAACAAGGGCAAAACAATTTTTTATTGAGTGATTTAATTGATATATTATTAAATATGATTTTAGTTTATTAATAAAATTCTCTTACGTTTCCTCAATGCATAAATAAACATTCATTAATAGTGTTCAAAATTATGGCAATATATTATGAAGGAGCTTAACATTAATCTGTTTGAGAATCCTACATTTTAACTCTTTTATTATAGTTTAATCTTTAAAAGTCTGTTTAAAGTGAAATATTAAATTTTGAGTAATATCTTTGCGGTATAAAAAATAATAATAATTGTAGTAATATTTTAGAAATACAAAATATAAACAAATATGATTAAAAACATGGCATATTCGTGTATTATATTAAAAAGAGAAAAATAAACATAATGTACAAAAGTATGGCAATAATGTATGAGAGAGTTTAATAAAAATATCCATGAGAATCGTGCATTTTTAGCTCTTTAATAATAGTTTGACCTTAAAAGACATATTATCATGATTTAGATCTTATCATGTCTGTTATTATAAATATTAAATATTTTTCTCTGAAATTATATGATATGCCAAGTAATCATTATATTCTAAGAACTTAATTATAAATGTTCAACGAGGAACATACATTAAATATTCGTATTGAATCGAAATGAATAATTTGTTTTACACGGTCTCACAATAAATTAGGGAAGACTTCCCACCACATGTCAGATGTGTGACGTTTAGAGCCGATATTATGAAGGCAAATAATATTGCATCTGTGGTTAAATGTTATTTATAGGCAATTAGTGTTAGTGTAAAGCTGTTTGTATATAATATATATATTATCGGTTGATACTTGTCTGGGAATTTAGCTGGCGACGAATTCCTCTCAACCTGTCTCCGCAATGTTTATAAATAAATGTACTGTACTTGTACCGATGGAGCTGAAGCTGAAGCTGAAAATGCCTTTACACGACTGAAATGTGTGTGTAGAATAACAAAACCTTCAATCAACTAATAAATCTTTGACTTCAAGACTTCAAGTCTTGAAAAAATATATTAAAACTTTATGATTTTTTTATAAATATACTAGTATGAATTGATAATACAATAAATCTTGGGGAGTAGACTTAACGTATAAAAATATTTTTACCCATAGCAAGCATGAATTTTTTGTTTTTATTTGACATGACAGATAATATTAAACTATAAAAAATATGTGAAAAGCCATTTTAGAATATGAGGATTAATAAGCACAATTTTAAAATATAAATTAATAAAAAAATATGCTTACAACTATACTAACAGTTTATACAAAAATGTTATGCGTATTTGCTTAGAGGAGGGTTTTTTACTAGAAGTTTTTATAAGATTATTTATAAATAGTACCTATAATTCATTTTACAGTTTAAGACATCAGGGTAAATCAGGAATGAAACAATCGATCGGTATTTTATTAAATTAATCACAATGGCCGATCAAATATATTTTTTTAAGCACGATTCGAACCCATAAATACTGTTGTTAAAAATGCAAAATCGCTTCATATTAATTATATTATAAATCTTATATACAAAATAATTGAATTATTTACGCGTAGTAGGATTTAGTAGGTTACTTTTTAGTATGTATCAAATTTAAATTAATACATACTCATGCAAACCAAGCAAATAATTATCATTAAATTATTTTAATGAATTCCGTAGACTTGTGAATCAAATTATTTGTTACACCAATACACCATGTCTGACTATATGTAATAAAAATTAATATTTATTCTTAAAATCCGTTATACGCAAAATTGAATAAAATCGTAATTATCAAGCGTTCGATTGGCGAACCTCGAGATAAAATAAACACCCTCGCGACTTGGAGGAAAAAAGTGGGTGAGTTTTAAGAGTAAGGGGTGTCAGATAAAGCATTGTCAGCAAACCGCACATTTCCAAGGGTGGTCCAAGATGTTGAATATGCAAAAACTGAAGAGAATAAGCCAAGATTTAATCGAATACCATTTAATGGGCGTCGGGAAATAATAAGATTACCCCACACCGCCCAATTTATATATTTATAGAAATCTGATAGTTGATGCTCTATCGAATTTCAGCATTGTAATTTTAATGCCTTAGTGAAAAATATGCAAAATACTATTTGGTTGCTTTTGAGAAGAGACTACATTTTAATTAAATTTGACTGTGCCACAAAAGCTGTACATTTATTTATATTGACACAAAACGGTCATAGAAAATTTCAATAAAAAAACGTGCGTGCCGATGAATCGATGATCATTAACCCCATTTGTTCTTCCCATGTTTTTAATCAATAAGAAATGTTAAAAATGTATTGAAAAAAAATTACTATAAAATTTAAAATGTTCTTATTAACAAGGTAATTTATGCTTATATTATTAGGTACTTTTTATAAGTATTTTTATTTGTGTAGTTATACCTCATTAAAACTCAATGATCAGGTGTATACAGTGATGCGCAAAGGTCAAACGAATATTATAGTATTCTCCTCTAATTTATAATTTATTCATACACTCTCACTTGTATTTATATGACTTCATTGCACTCCCCGGGGAAAAAGTATAGAGATAAAAAGATAATGATAGTATTCGTTTGAATTTAGTACATAAATATAAAAAAATAAGATATATAAAAATTTGTCCCATTGATTTTTTTTTCACAGATAAGCTACTGATCAATATTCTTGAATTTCCTTACGAAAGTTATGATAAAAAATATTGTTATGTGTATTACGTAGTGAATACGTCATAAAATATTTTAACAACCAAAAAAATATTTGATTTTTGGTGTTAAACAAACCTTTATACCACACAATACCATGTTATAAGATGATGATAAAGAAAAAAATAAATTGGCACTGCAATTTTTTTAATAAGGTACTTTTCTCACATTGACTTATTGACGAATTTGTCATAAAATTTTCACATTACTGAATAATTTTTCTTTGATTGATAATAAAATAGTTTTGTGTATGAAGAATGAAGTATTTACTGTTCTAAATGCTAGTGTGTGGTCTACAAAGAGACGTACTGCATTTTACATAGGTCAAATCTAATCTCGGATCGTCCACTCGGATCAAATCGTTCATTTGCCTCTAGTTATATATACAATATAAAATTATAAAAAAAATAATATAAAATTTTAAGTATCTTTTAAAACGTTTAACCCCAAAATCATGATCAAGCATTAATCAAATCAACACCAATAATTATTAGCTTGTGATGCAGGAAACTTGTCGGAATTAATTACCATTCAATTGAATTTGGCAAGTGCATTATTAAAGTATTGATGCTCTAATCTAAACCAACTGTTAGTGTCAACTTATTTGAAAAAAAAAACCACCGGAATGAATGGTGAATGAATCCGATGTTTAGTGGTATTTAATTTGTCGTTATTTATTTGTGGGTAGTTTAGATGTTTACGAGCCAACAAATTAGGTTGTAAGTGCATAGTCTGTTGAATTTAAACGGCCGTTTGTAGCTACTGTTTAACTGTAGCTAAACTAATAAATTGTCGCAACCGCTTAACTGAAGCCACTATCGTTTTGCTCCGTCTACATTCACACATTAAATAGTTTTTCACACATTTAACGCAAATGTCCTACTCAACGTTTAACTATGAAAATATCACACAGATTTACTTGTTTATTAAATAATAACGTAATTTTACGTCCTTACGTTCCTTTGTACGTAATAAGGGCTGGTTTTGGTGCAAATAAATATGATTATCATTAACGGGTGACTCAAATTTTGAAATTAGACAGTTTTTTTAAATCAAAATATTATAATAATATTTTCAAAATTGATTCAAACTACGCCATTTTATATAAATATGTATATGTATACATTTATTTATTTCTAGAGTCTAATAAGTAACTATATTTATTATCAATATTTTAAATTCCGTCAAAATAAAATTATTAAAATATTAATAAAATCACGAACAATGGTTTTGATCCAGGATTGCTCTATTTTACTGCATTGTATGGTAAATAATGAGGCGTTTATTAAATCCACCTGTGTTATTAGTACCTATATAAGAAAACTGACAGGTAAAAATGTGAAAAAAATGAAGTAACACGTTGTTGTGCCTAAACAAAATTATAATTACTTTTTAAAGCCCTTTGGGGTGTTTATAGATTGATAAATATTATTTAGATACGATGATATTATTTTGAAAAACCATACAATGATAAATGGATATAAATAAATAAGGATTAATTCTTGAATGTTTTGTATATTCTATTAAAATGAAAAATATATTTTTACCGCTTCAATCGCCTGTAAGGTGTAATTGTAGTGAAATGAAAATAACAAAAATACTACAATAAAATTATATTTCATCGAAATATTCACAAGTTGATACAATAGTTACTAATTAATTAATGCAATATAGATGCGGTCATATATGGTAATATTGTTTGTATATAATCACCACATACCACATCAAAATATGGGCCAACATGTCTGGAGATGTCAGAAATGGTTAATTCAATACCATGAACATATGTATTATATTAAAACACACCTGTGTATTTCATAGGCTTACCTTATATTATAGGCCAATGAAAAATTGTATTCAACTCTCATGATCTCAAGAGTACAGGAAGCAATTTATATGATAGACTAGACGTAAGTATAATAAATAAAATATTTATGCTGTTGCCTTTACGATGCTTTACTAAGAATCAACAACTGTATATTATACCGTTAATTGGTTAACATTATTAAAAATTAGAGCCTTTAAGCTACGTTATATTCATTTATCTACATTCTAATCTAATTTAATGAATTAATTTCAAAATTTAAATTACCAATTGGTAAATTTTAAAATATAATACGAATTTGGTACTCTTTACAACCATAAATGTAGCTGAAACCATGGGAACAGTATTTAAAAAATATATTATTACAAGCCTCTAATTAGAAAAGGTTGGGAAAATTATTATTATATCTATAAATTACTTTTAATTTTGATCAAATTTATAAGAAACTATCTAGAAACATTATAAAAATTTGTTAATTATAATTAAATATGCATCAATCAAACAAATCTTACGTTAAATTTAAAAAAATGAGGGCGATCAATTTCGATCTATACTCAAATATTTCTAAAAGTTTTGGTGTTAATTATATTAAATCATTCTTTTGGTTGAATTTATTTCCACTATAAATAGATAAAGATCTGCTTAACAGACTTTCAGTTTGTTCAACAATAAGTTAGTATATATTATCTCATACATGAACATACATTCAAATTAGGTTATATTGAAGATATCCACGTGGGTTAGCATATTCGTTTGTTGTATCGAAATTTTAATTAGATCAAAGAAGTAATTAGCAAGTGATTATAATGCTCTTCATTATATAGGTGAAAATATTTTTGATTCAGGTTATTATATTTCCTCTTTGAAGAAGCGTTGAAATTCGAATCCCTGACATTAGAAATGTTTCCAATTATCGGGTAAAATTTGCCGCCGCCATTGGGATTATCTCACAAAAAGAGCGTCTCTTTTTGGAACGGGGGATGTCTCCCCTATAATTAAAATATCTCATTATTTGTCAGATATTCATTAGAGAGAAGACATCGTGAAAAGGGGATTTCTTTACGTTGGACGTTACGACAATATACCTAATTCAATTTGAAAATAATGCGACCTTCAACATTTGAATAGAAAATTATGCTCTAGATGAATAAAATCAATGTGTGTGTTTTAATTAATAATATAATTGTAAAATTGATGACATACAGTAAACGTTTACTGTGAAAATATGTTGTGCAAAAATGTGAGTCGCATCCGTTGAATGCAACGAGACGGGAAGCTCATTAAAAATAACAATAATCTGGATAAAAGAAAAGGAATGAGTAGAAAAAAAGGAATATAAGAGGAGAATGCATTCAAAGTCTGCCAGATGATGGACAAGTGTTTGCTAAACATCAACTTTTCTTTTTAACACACCGTAAACTTTGCTTCTTCGTTTTTCAAATAGCAGAAGAAGTAAATTATTAACATTTTAATAGACTCTCCTTAATAAACTTAATGCTTCCCCGGCTACCATTGTCATTTATTTAGATCGTGTATAATAATTAGGAATATTATTTATTTAAGGAAATATATACTTTCAAATAACCTGATCGAATTAAGTGAAATTCGGTATAAACGTAATTTTGTAATAATTCTTATGTTATCTTACAAAAACCTTATAAGCCTAGTATTTGATAAATATATAAATTTTTTGATATAAATGCTGGTGAGTGTTTTTTTTTGCAAACGAGAAAAAAAATAACGGTATAATATAAAAATATTGTTATATTAAGAAAAGTTAAGTATAGTATTATTAACAAAGAAATTATACAAAATAAAGTAAAGGGTAGGAAGCGATCTTATATATTTTATAGAATGTTTTCAGTGTTGTTGGCAGAATTGGTGGAAAAGAGCCCAGTTATTTTTTCCTATGTGGAAAAATTACCAAAAACTTACTTAATTTGCAATTACCTTTTGAAGAAGGAATTTGAAATAATCAATTCTAGGAGATGATTTTGTGCAATAAATAAAAATTATAAATACTTTTAAATTCTAAAATATTCACAAGTAATACTTAATTAATTATTTTGATATCAATTAGAATATTAAACATAAACAATAAAGACCCTATTTTTCGAATATCATTTTTTAAATTTTTGTTCATAAAATTATTGTGCCTGTTTTAGTTTTTTGTGACATTTAAGTGTAGATTTTTCATTCAATTATTTTAGAATTGTTGATGAAAATCGGTTTTTATTCAATAATATCAATTTAATAATCATCACTTGCAATAAAGAAGAGTTTTTTTATCAATTTTAATCAAAATACAATTCATCACATTAAAATTATTGTTTCTGAATGAATCATTTACACAGAAGTTTTAAGTGTACGGAAAATCTTTTCATCAACTTAATCAATGTAATCAACAGTACTTGTTTTGTAGCGATAAAACTTTAGATGAAGGAAAACTAAGACATGAAGTTTACTGAGAATCTTATCCTTAAATATAATAAAATTACACTAATGGTGTTGTTCAGGACACTCGGTTTTCATGTCTTTAACAATTTATGTCTTCTACACACACCTGGAAACACTCACTTTTCAAAAATTACATAAAATACTCGCTCACTGAGAAACGGAGCCTTAAGAGCAAAGTTAAATAATACTTAAGTCACTGAAAATATACCGAATTTGGATACTTTCCAGGACAAAATGTCAATTTTAATTTGTCAAAAATAATAAGCGAATTGCGTAAAGAGAAAAAGCTTTTATAAAAATTCAATAAGTCTCATCTCTACATATATAGGCAACATAACAAATTATATTGTGGTTTTTAATTTGTTTGTCACCTTGCATTAAAAATTATGGAGGAGCAAATAGAAATATACAACATGTTTTATATGAAACTAATATATTTTTATCTACATTATGAAACGCCAGTAAGATTATAAAAAAATATACTAAAACGGGCCTTAGCATTTTTTTTGTGTAAAAAATAATAATTTATTAATAATAAAATAATTTATCATGACAGCTTGAGAATCTTCGGTTCTATTAATGAGTAAATATATTTTGTCGCTAGAGAAAAAAAACAGCTTATCTTATAATCGCATTAGTTATAGTGCAAGTTAAAGTTCAAGGTCAAGTTCAAATTCAAATTGAATACGTCAACAAGGTATTGTTATTTACTTGCAATGTTCATAATGCATTTTGATTGAAATTACGCTGTACCGTATTTTGTTTACATATTCAAATTAGGCAGTGAATCACCTAATAAGTAAATACCCAAGATTCTTAAAATTTTTAAAATAATAATTAAAAATTGAAAAGTTTAACTAGCCGACTTGGACCATTGATGAAGGTGTGGTTGTGTTACATTTAATGTACCATTCCTTACATTTAATTATCAATAAAAGACATGTTGAATATCATGAACTAATATGATATGAATTTATGGCTTATTATGTATATTTGAAGTATTATTTTTATTATATATCGTTAGTTTTTGAGTCCTCGTCTTCTTTGTGCTGATGTCCCTGTATAATTTGCATTTTTAATATGACGGCAACGGGCAATTGTCGTTCTTATATACACACAAAGTACAATTTTATATCTTTGTGCTCATCCGTTTCAGTCCCTCTGTAGTATTTCTTCCGTTTCTTTTTTTTTATTCGAAGCTGCTGAAAAACGGACGGAATATTTGATCACTCTTCTGTTATTACATTGCCTCCCTGTTATAATATACTTTGTCACAATACAGTAGTTAAATCATAACCATCACAGATTCTAATTTATCTATTGATATAGTAGAGCCAAAATAATGTGGATTGAAACGTACTGAATGGGCCAACTCTCAAAAATGAAGAAACACCTAACGGTATTATTGTTAAAATCTCTTGCACTGTATGGCCATAAATATTAAATTAAACACTATTATATTTTTTATGAATTTCATATTTCAAGTTATTTATTGTTTTTTTTTTAAACTATTTTTTTTTTAGTTTTTATTAAAATACTAGAATTATGTTATAAAGGTTAAATCTTATGCAGAAATGGATAAAAACGGTGAAATTTAATACAAACATTTTTTTATTAGTTTTTTTGAAAAATATTTTTACTATTAATTAAATAATAAAAAAATCGAAATTGGTCCACCATCTTGGAATCAGCTGTTTCTGTGAAGTATTCAGTACTGGCTGTCGCATATGTATATTAAATAGTTAAGGAATCAAACAATTTTTTTTGTTTATTTTTAATCAATAATATTTTTTTTAGATATTTTTATTTGATATACTACTTTAACACCCATTATTTAATATTCTCAGTTAGGTCAAGTCCACCTTGTACAAATAAGAAAATGAAAAGAGATAATTTTACATAATTTGAAAAAATCTCTAATATTTATGTCAATTATAAATATTAGAGATTTTTTTAGAGGTCAATTGTAAATATTAGAGGTTGAATAATAGATTTTAATAATCATAGTAATTTGTAGGTAAATGGGTTGTCATCGCATATTATATAAAACTAATCCTGAATTATCCAAAATGTGGATTGAATCTTGGTTTTTCTTGGGTTGTATATACAAATAATATACATTTAATTTCAATACCCAATAAATAAAATAATGCGTAATTTTTTAATACGCTGTAACTATTGTTTATATTCAACACTCACTGTTTATCACCTCAAAACTTCTCTCTCAAAGTCACAGGAAAAACAATGGCGGGGATTTGTCTTGGAGTTTATTTTCGCACTTAGTAATTTCATCAAAAGTACTAAAAATAACATTCGTCAACAGTAATATTGTGAAGTTTGTATGAGAACAAGACGGTAATTTACACGTGACGCCCTTTTCACGCATCAATTATTTCAGACAAAGTGGGATGACGAACCGCGGAGAGTACATTTCAGAGTACGACGAATATTTCAAGTTTTCATATTTAATTATTTGTTCAGTGAGACGAGGGGTTTGTAGAAAGACAGGTAGACTAGTGGCTTGACAGTGGGGACAATCGTCATAGAAATAATGAAAGGACGCTGAAATTTCAGGATCGCTGAATTTTTATACAATTACAGAGATCCGCTCCACCTTCATCCATAGGCGTGTGCTATCTGACTAATTTTATTTATTCCCTCCAGGTGAGTGTAAATATAAGGCTTTGCTAAATTGATGAAACTAACATTAATATGTCAAAGCTCACTAGGGTTTCCTTAGTCACTACCGAACGTAAATATATACGTTTATTTAAATTAATTTTTTTTTTATGAAGACTTAATTGTATAATATGTCCATGTGAAATAATAAAGAATTTTTAGATGCTTATTTAATGTTAAACAAGAATATCGCCTGCTCCAGCGTATAATATCGTAAGTGCAAAAAAAATCGGTGTGCTCTTAAGTCTTTATGGAACTGAGCCACATATTGTATGTATGAAATGTATGAAACGTAAAAAAATGTTGATTTTCAATCATTATTTAACCTATTAAGTGGGACTTTTTCGAAATAGTAAAATAGTCCTATTTGACCGGCAACTAATGTAGATTCATTCATTATCTATAACACATTTCATGTCTATATAATAGAAGGTATTTAATCGTAAACTGTTATATGTTATAATTAATAATTAAACCGAGTGACACGCGACAGGCAGTGTTACCAGATTGAATATGTGGCTCAGTTCCATAAAGAATTAAGAGCATACAGAATTATTTTGCACTTATGATATTATGCGCTGGAGCATACGATATATGACCTTTTTTAGAAGGGTTATTGAAGATATTGGTTTTTTGACAAAAGAACGTAATTCCGCTTTGCTTGTCTTTGTATTTACCTAACGATCCAGGAAATCAGAGAAAACCCGGATCAAAACATGCATGATTGCATTTTTGTAAATAATAATTATATACATTTAGATTATGTATTAGTGGATTAGATGAGAAATTAGTCATTTTATAAAAAATATCGTGACGCATTCCCTATTGACGGGAGTCCCTTTATAAGGGGTTGGCCAGGCCACCTTGGCCTTTACGGGAGAATATAGTAGAGATGGTTTCCCAGGCCACCACACAGCAATGAGTACTTAAGATCTAGTTTGCTAAGCCAGATCTACCAAGTGACTCCGGTGCCGTGAATCGAACCCGGGAGTCTTCACTCACGAATCCGTTACACTAACCACTGGGCCACAAGTCATTTTATTAAAATGTCTTTTGCCCAAATCTGTGATCAGTGGTTCTATATTTTGTTAAGTAATCGCGAATATGTTTAAGATATTGATATTTATTGATATCATAAATATGATATGATAAAATAGCCATATTATGCTTTGTAGACGCCATCGATACCAGAGCCTCCGTATAAATGCATTGGCTGTGATGGCTTAATATTGCAAAATGACTTTGTTTACTCAATGTAAAATACAACTGTGGTTCATGAAAGGCTTTTACATTGACAAGAGCATCTAAAGAGTGAGTACTAAGTATAGGTGACAGCCTCGAATAACACAGGTACTAACTTTGATGCATGAACGGTGGAACTATGCAACTTCCGTCACTAGTTTACTATACTAAAAGCTTTGTGAAAGCCTCATTTACCTGATTAAAACCCCATGCCCATCTAACTCGATTTAGTTACACCAAAACATCGATAATAATTCTATTATACTCTCGATCAAGTCCGAACCAGATAACGAAATTGCAACAAGTGCCCCTACTCTTTATTAACAGGCAAATTTAGAGCGTAACATTATTATGGATATACTAGGATCATTTTCAATTTGTTAATGTTTTTTTAATAGGACGGTTTTATCTGAGTTTTGAATTCATTTTTGCTTTGAAGTGTTTTTTTTATCGATAAGAAGAATTTTTTTAAATCAAAAAATTGAAGTATAAAAATGTGGAATTATTATACATTATCAAATTAAATACATCTAAAAATATTTTTAATTTATTTAATATTTTCGATCGATATTGTTTTTGCTCTGCTTCGTTTTTAATACGAAGATAATAAGTATGTTTTTTCATTCGAAAGAATTTTGCATTTTTTTATATATACTCTAAGGATGGTTGAGGGATGGACCCGTACAGAAATACAGACATATATCTTATATATATTTATATATATTATTATTGTGCCCGATTTAATAATCCCCTCAGTGTTTACCTTAAAATACAGGAAATCAGAATAAACCTGGATCAAGACGATCTATCGGGTTTTTATTAATATTATTATCGATCTCCCAGTCGTAATAACCGATAAAATCAAAGTTGTATTTGAACCCATGACCTTATTGTTTGTAAAACTGTGTCTATCATCTTTAACGATAGTATTGATAAATATTTATATGAAAAAAAGAATATGAAGAAGAAAATTTATATATTATAATATTTGAATTATGGGATATTTATGAAAGAAAACCAAAGTCGTTTTATGCAATATAGTAAACCAGTGAGTATTTATTTATCTCAATAACTTAATAAAATGAACATTTCTTCAACACATTGTGTTATTGTGAATAAGAATACTTATTATTATTTATTTATTATTACTGCATTGGTGATAATTTTTAATGAAATTCGGATATAGCAATAAAATAATGTTCTGTGTTCTGATTACTTTTCGAAATGTATTTTTATGGCTTATTTCTCATTGAGTCTGTTTTTATTTTCAGAGTGTGTGTGTGTGTCTCGCAGAGAAGGCAATTTGGTCTTGGAACAGGTAAGTCAGAATCGTTATCCCCTAAAATATGGGTTTGAATATCCACGTTGGTATAATTTCATAATAATCCGTTTGAATGGGACGACGATGTTCCATCCAATAGAAGGAATTTCTAATATCCATGATATTTATTTTAGCCCTTCAACATTACGACATTCTGAATTGACGCTTCTTAATGTGATGATAACTATTGAAGTTTCAAATCAGGCTTATTATTTAAAATCATTAGATCACAGCCTCTGGGCTTCTGATTACGTTTGAAACAAAACCCTCGTCACAAATGTAAATACGTCCTTTAATAATTTGATAATTGGCAAAATAAGGCCCAAAATAAACAAAAACCTAAATTATAATAGATTGAAATTCACTTCTAAAAAAAATACTTGTGCTCACGACCATTAATTTGTTTGTCTCTAAATTAAGACTAGAATATATTTTTGTTTTATAATTTCTACATTCGATATACATTTTTGCAAAATACGGAGACAATATTTTAAAGAATACAAGTTTAAATTAGGAAACAATTTTTTATAATTTAAAAAACATGATTATTTTTAACTTTGATTGAAAATTATAAAATTTCAAGAATATAAAACTCCCAGGTAGACACATTTTCCCAGGTAGTAAAATTTTAAAATTCAGTTTTCTCAAAAAAATATTGACTTGACCTAATTATTACTTTCAGCTGACTATATTTATTATTAAAATTGTATGTTTATTTAGACATTGAGACTAAAATAGGTAGTAATTTTAAATGTTCTGTATTCGATATAAATATTTTAAAGAATACAAGATTAAATAATACATATTTTTTATTTTTACAAACATGCATATTTTTATCTTAATAATATATTATTGTGTATTGTAAAGATTATTCAATTAAGGGAGAATATAATAAATATCCTCTAAATCTATATTTTTATTGAAAATATTTATTTTTTATGCAGGTTTTTAACAAACCAATATAAACATTTGTTTATAATTCAATCAATTTTTTTTCATCATATATATATATATATATATATATATATATATATATATATATATATATATATATATATATATATATTCAATGGATTATCTAATATAACAAATTAGATGTGAAAAACCTTTTTTAAATTGTAATACACATATCTACGCAATTTTTATAATAATTTCGGCCCAAAATACTATACAAAATATATAATTGAAGCTTCATTCATTTTAATTTATCAAAATAATCGAAGTGATGGATTTGTAGTACGACACATTTACCTGTCAAATCGGCAAATTGCATCGTTAGTTTGTTAAGTTAATTGATTGATTTCATATATATTTTTCCACTCTGAAATCGAAACAAAGAATTTTCTCCCGCTAGTTTTTTTTTATTCCAAAGCATTTAATTCTCGCCCGATTCCTCTTTGTTACATCAATCATTTTGGAAAACCGAGTCGAGATTTTTTTTGTCGCGCAGTGAATCGCATTTCCAAACAATGAAAGCCCGATTGAAAATTGGTTCGACCTACGAATTTATTTAATTTGATTATATTAGTTGCGTGTTTGGTAAAAACACGATATAAAACAAAAGTGTTGCCAATATATCTGTGTTAAAGTGTTTACTGTTTGCTTCCTATATTATGTTTGTCGATCTTATAAGAGTTTGTTGCGTGACATCGCCTTACTTTCCTCCCTAATAAATAAATAAATAAACAAATAAACTTAAGATCGCGTGTAAAAAAAATCGAATATACAGTTAAGCCCTTAAATATATTATACATGTTTCATTCATTTTCTGATTAATATATTTATGAGTTTTTTTTATATATTTCTAAAAAAGAATCAATCACGAAATCGTATCACAAATTGTTAAGAAAATCAAGGAAAAATGTAAGAGTTTTCGAATATCAGAAGAGAAGAATCTTTTGTGTTCCTGCATTTATATGGTTACGTTAGGTCGGCAATTTAAAAGCTTTTAGGTGGACTTGATTATGATCTAAGTGAATTGGAGGAATTTTCGGTCGTTTTAGTAAGACAAGTAAAAATACGATTATATTATTTTTTTTATCTTATATTTACCTATTTAGTAGATATTTTAGCCAGGAGCGTCGATACAAATACTTTTTGTTTTAATAAGCTAAATGATTTGTTTATTAATCAATTTGATAAAATATATATCAGCGTAATAGCTAAAATAAAAAAAAGATTTGATCCGTTATTATGGGAGATCGGGAATAATTTTCATAAAATCTGAATCGATCGTCTTGATCCTTTACTCTGATTTCCTGGATTGTTAGATAAATTCTTATGCGATTATTAAATCGGGCAGATATTTGACGGTAACCGGTGTAATAAGTAATTGTTAAGATAATTAATAGGCATTGAATTAAAGCTTTGTTGTGTCAAAAAATCCAAATTTGTAAAAAGCCTCTCAAAAAGGCCCTAGGGAGTATATAAATAAATAGAAAAAAATCCTTATTTAAATAATATTTATATAATTAGGTTTAGCTTAGGAAATATTTCCCTCGATTTTTTGTCTATTATTCACAAAATATTATCATTAATGAAACTTTTTCTAATTCTTGCCTCAACGTTCCCGTCATATTTAAAAGCAAAGTTTTTATGAGCACTACTGTCGAAATGGATAAATATTTTCGTATACCATGAAAAACATTGTTGAAACGAATGATGGCAAAGGAATGGTGCCTAAAAATCAATTAAAACAATTTAATCTGACTTGGTGATGGAAAGACAAACGATGGAGTTTTATTGGTTCCATTTGGAAGGCGGTCGCTCGTTTTGTCCCAAACTTGGATCAGTATTACTTTTATTGCGAGACTCCTGAAGCCAACAGCTGAAAAACTTCTCTTTTTCTTTCAGAATCAAACAAAACACAGACCGCGCATAATTAATTGTTTTAGTCTCGAAATTAAAAATACGTCAAAGCAGCCGTAGAATATTCGGACTTGGAGTATTAGCAAAGAATACGTTCAAATTATCAATAATAATACTAGGTGTAAATAAATAGTATACTACAATACTTTAGTCGTATAACAGAAGTGTAAAGTTGGGCTAAGTAAGTTGGAATAAAAATATGAAGAGTATTGAAACACATTTATTTATAAAAATACAACTTACTCTTCTTTTTAAAAAATACGAGTATATTTACGAAGCCTACCTTGATTTACCTGTATTGTTCAGATGAATGTTGAATCTTGTACAATTTATCCCTAATTTGATAAATGCAATGTAAGGAAAAATGTCCCATGATAAAAAACTGCAATGTTAGGTTAGGTTATAAATTAGTTGTAGCGACAAAATATTCTTTATATGTATTCATTTATAAATCTATAAATAAATATGAAATAATTTTTTGCATTCTAAATAATTTATAGTCACCACTCCTTGTGAAATATATATAATATTTAAAAGGATAGGAAATTTATTTATTTTAATATCTAAAGCTGAATATATTTTATACGTATTATTTTATAGAACCGTAGTTTAATAGTCACTTTGGGATGTTGATATAGGTTACACTTTCAAAAGAGGATAGATTTATGGTGAATCAATTTATATTAAGGCTTTTAGTGTGTACTATATGAGTGTGTGATACTGAAGTTTCCACGATCTTACAATAGCTTAAGGTCGAACACAAAGACTTGTGGTCCTTTAAGACCATTTACTAGGTTTAAGGGTGCCGATTGAAGCTCTTCATATCATCCACTTCTATCTTTGTATAGACCAATTTAACCATTGAACATTAGATTTAGATTGCATCTCCTCTAACATTTTATTTGATACCCGGTGGTTTATTGAACCAATTTTAAATTTAGGCAATATTATAAAAATGAAAATCATAAAAAATTGACCTAACCTAACCTAACCTAACTCATTTTGATGTATTTTTTTATACATCCTTTAAAATCCATATATATATATATATATATATATTGAGGGTAGTCAATATTGCAACACTGCATTTTTTATTGGCGCTTTAACTAAGTATTGAGCGATATATTTCTATGTTTTTTGTATGAATACAATGAATTTTGGTGATATATAATACAATGAAGTCCGATTTTTTATATTTATAAATTATCCTTCCCGTTTTTATTTTACAAATCGATTGACTATGAATTTTATTTTTATGTCTTGTCTGTAAAATACACTGAATTTAAGTGTGTTACATTGATATATTATTACTGAAAAATTAAATACCTTATTATACCACACACCTGGTGCGGGAATTGAACCCGCAAGTAATAAATAAAGTGCAATTTGTTTAGTTCACCTTTATCTTTGCATATAATGTGTATTATAGTAACAAAAGTACAATATCTATAAAATATCTTGCCGGGACAAAATCTTACGGGAGTGGATAATAATACATTAACTTGAAACACCTCATTCTTAGATTTTTTCGTTGAGTTGTCTTTCATTATTTCAATAAATAGAGTCCAAATTAAGATGAAAAGATCATAAATATGCCTTTTACATGGATTTTTTTCCAAAATTGACAAAAAGTAGCTTATATTCCAAAATCTGCACAAAATAGCATTATACGGTAGCAAAATGGCAAAATTTGGCGGACTCTGCTTAGCACTAAGTTTTATTCGGGCTTCCGATTTAAATTATAAAATTCATAGTCGTATCTGTATCAAGCTATGGGGCATTAGGTGGAATTATCGTGAATAATGTTGATTGGGTTTTATCATGTCTCAATTTTGATATTTATTAAAAAAAATGCAGCTCTTGGTATCTTTTTAACATTTAGCCAAGGATTTTATTTTAAAATATCTTGTGTATATTGAGTTATGATACAATAATGAATAAATATTAGCCACGTGAATAATGTAGATAGGAATCTAATTTATTGAGGGTAGGTTAGGTCGAAGGGTGGTCTTAATTGAAGTGAAATAGCTGATGAGTGCGAGGGCGGAGGCTGTTTACATTAAGGTCCAAGGCAACATCCCTGTCCATTATTATTAACAAGTCCATACATGCACAAGTGAGTTACATATTGCTGATGATGATGCTAGTATAAAGTGGATGTGTGTACAAAGCAGTTAAATTCCGCTAACCGAGTAATCTAGTTTTCAAATTAGTTGTCCGTATGAACGCGCTTCGGTTGTTGCTTTATCACATTTGTGCTTTTGCAGCCATTGTCAAAACTACACTTGCGCATTATCAAGAATTTAATACTTAAAGGTATACCCTCTCAGCTGAAAAAAGTTATATTAACTATTCTGCGTCGAGCGTGTCGAATAATGAATATTTCAATATATATAAATATGCTATTCCTCCAATTAAGGTGAGTTCAACTGCGCGTATAATTTCATTTTATGAACTCCACGTTTGGCAACGAAATTAAACTAATAATTAACCACTTGATTGAAAATCCTCATTAAGTTCCATAAATTAGTATGATTATTATAGTTTTGCGGTAAAAATACGAGTTTTATTATGTCGATAACCGAACCACACTGGATGATTTGATTTGGTGAAAAATATTCGACAACGACGCTTCATCCTTATAAATATACCAATGAACTTCCAAAACTGATATTATTTTTAAAAATAAAATGAAATTTCTAATAATCCACTCAACTCTTATTTGGTTTTACCCAAACAAATTCTTATTTAGTTTTTAAGCATTATATTTTGTAGCTGTTTTGTTAATATTGCTTTTATCGTTGTTATTATTTATTAATCTTCAAATTTGTAAATAGGTTTTTATTTTTTTCCCATTCTTTCTATAATTAAATACTATTACTCATGTCAAATTTAAATAAAACATTCTCATGTTAGTTATAGGTAAAAAGATGTAAACACTCTGCACACCTAAGTCTATTTCCAAAGATGTCTTGTTCTATCAATCAATGTAAAAACTTATGCATAATAAAGAAATTGTAATATATCCTTATAAATAAACTAGGCATAGTATTTATTTTCTGATACCGATATTTTTGAGCGGGTAAAATTAGGGTTCGAAAACTATTGAAAAAATTCACAAGCCTTCACTTCAAGGTTTAAAAGCTTTTACAGTTTGCAAAATTGAATTTGCCATGAAAGGTTGTATCGGCGACGATGTGCAACCAACACACTAATTGCCAATAGAGACAAACTAATAAACTCTTTGTGTGGTATTTTAATAAGCATTACTAAAGCAATAAAAACATGGCTTAAAAGCCTTCCTTTGTAATGTGACGTAAAAATTTATTAAAAAAAATTCTGTACAAAAATCGATGTTCCATGAGATTGCATTTTCATGCTTCTAATCTTAAAAGCCTGGGTGCATTTTGTAACGATTTTTATCCGTAAATTTATACCGTAGTGACTAGTTTTAAATTGGCTCAACCAAGTCACGGGTGAAAATTTAATTATGTCGAACCTCGACTCAATTGGTTATTTTTTGTACAATTTGTAGTGAATCGATTCTTATGCGTACAAATATATATATTTTAAGACTCGCTTGTATGTACGAGTATATTGTCTGTTGTGTGCGAGATTCAATTCAAATTATTGAGATTTATGTGGGTTAATATAAACGAGTGTATTTTTTTCGCATTTTCAATTTCACAACCCCTTTTTCCGACGACCATTGTGAGTGCCGCCCCTTTCCAGTCTGAAGTTTTCAGGTGTGGTGTAATTTTTTCTCATTAAAAATATGTATATGCCAGACGTAAAATTCAGTTATTGCTCATAAACCTTCATTTTATACATGCCAACTAATTTTCTATACGTCAAAACAATGAAATATTTAATATTCACGTCATGTATCGTGTAACATTTACTTGGATTCGAATTTATTGATTTGAAGTATTGAAATGCACAAGTCTCATTTATAGTGTATGGAGGAAGGAGTTATACTGACCACGGTCAAAACTTGATGTTGCTTCACTCAAGCAAATTGGAAACGTCAAAACAAACTGATTCTTACATAACTATAACCAGAGCTAGCCTCGGATCAAAGTTTAGCTACGACTATACGGGTCTAGCCTAAATAATTCAATACTGCCTTACTAGAGTATGAAGGCCGACAACTTTCCCTTTATTTATCACTACTTGGAAATCGCATGAAAAATTCATAGTCTTACTTCCCGGCTGATATTAGTAACCTTCTACCCACCCCTTTTATGAGATATTTAAATGAATCAAATAATTTATTAAATAATATCACACTGAAAATACAAGTATACTCATATTGTAGCCAGAAACACATTTCATAATAAAATTGGATTGTGAAAAATATTAAAATGAGCATTATAATGATTTGAGACCAAAAAAGATGTGGCAAAGCATCGTAAAAGACTATTAAAGAGCAACAAAAGAAGAAATAAAACGTAGCCAGGATATTCAGTTATGGATGACGCGGACCTTCGTTATCGTACTACCACAAAACAAATCACCGAAAATTCAAGAAACAAAGGGACTGAAAAATATATAATAAGCAGGAGGAAATATTTTCTTTCGGCCTGAAAGCCGCCACAGCCTGTGAAAATATTTTCAGCGATGCGTGACTGTTGCGAGTATCCTTTATGCTGTCATTCAATGAGATATTATACTTTCATGCCGTCTAAAATTGTGCTTTCCTGTCCAATAAAATATTCACTGTAGGTAAAATTTAAAAAAACATATAATATATTTCTCATTAATATGATTATAGTGTATGTAGTACTGTAGTGGTAATATCAGGGGGATAAATTAGTTAGAAAAATATAATTTTATTCAAAGAATTGCGCTTCTTTATCTACTACTTTAGCTCATCTTTCAGGAAGAAGTCTGATTCCTGTATTGAAAACTACATTGTCTTTAAAGGCAATATTATTTGACACCCATAAAACCACTTCTTGGTAAGTGAAAAGATCACCAAAGAATCCATGCTGTATTGACCGAAAATGATGATAATCTGATGGTGTGACATCTGGCGAGTAAGGCGGGTGGGGTAAAACTCCCCAACCAAAGGAGTCCAGGAGATCTTTGACTGATTTTCCAACATGTGGCCTCGCATTTTTATGTTGAATGATTATGTAATTTTGACGGGTGGCATATTCTGGAAATTTTTGGAAACTTGAAACTGATTCAATGCCCTAATAAAAGGATATTGTATAAATTATTCAAAATAAGCTTCTCGAAAATAATACATGATGAGATCACTCGAAGACAGGTGAAATGTTTATTAAGGGAAAATACAAAAGAGTATCGCAAATAATTGAGTGTTTCAAAGAGACTGGTTCGAAAGCATGATTGAATATTGATCTTTTGCTATGTGATATTATATATAATGTATGCGGCATATTAAGGTTTCAATATATTGCTTAGAAAATCAGGCAGTTTGTAAGGCTTCGTTATGAGGCATATACAGCCGGACTAGCTAATTCAATTTGACGGGCATGGAATTTAACACGATTTACTACAAAACCGTTCCTACATGCTTCATTTGAATAATAATATACATTATTACATACTTATTAAATCAACCGGGACACTACCGGGCCTGTTTGTAAAGTCAAATCACCGGAGGAATTTCACAATTTAATTCACTCGATTAGACCCGTTACTGTTTTACATCTAATTATTATGTCTGCCATTTTAACTCGACTTTGCCCGAAAAAGTTTTTCAGTATTTGCAAAAAGTTTAAATAATAAATTATCTAATAAAAAATGTTAAATTTAGATTCTATTATAAAATTTTAGGGGTCAATACTTAGAATGTCATAATTTCTAAACAAAATGCCATCTTATAAAAATATAATCTCATTTCTCAGAAGAAACCAATGTTCAGAATTCAAATTATATTTTTTCACACAATTTTTAACAAATTTATGATTATTTAAATAACTGTTTGAAGCGGATAGATTTTTTAATTTAATTTTTTTATTAAAAACATTTTATTAATGTGAATTTTAAAACTCGCCTATACTCAAATAATCTCCTGTCACACTGGAAATTTCCAAAGTTGTTCTGCAATCCATTATGAATTATTTTCCTATATTTTAACCAAATGTAACTTGCGTCTTTTAAATTTAAATAATAATTATTATCCATTAGTATTTTTTCTTTATTCTAGTACATGTAGGTCTTCTTAGAAAGGAAAAATATAATTTTTGCCAACATATTCTTCAATTTTCCCAAAAATACACTTTTCCTAAAAGTTGTCAAATAACCGTACACGTAAATAAATATAAATACGATAAAGAAATATAATCCTATACCTAAACCCTAAATATAATGTTTTTTGGCATTACCTCTTTAATTTCTGTACATTATATTTTTGATGACTGAATTAGTTTACTTGTATAAAATTTATTCTTTGTTTGAATTATTGAAGACATGCTGATAAATTCAATTATTGGTTATATAATAAAAATCTAACGACTGTCAAAAATTATTTGAAAATTTGTTTCTATCGTTGTATGTAAGGTATGAAAACTGAAAACAAATGTGAATATAATAAATATTAATTTTTATTTTATAATGTTTGAAATATAATATGATTTTGAATATTGTCATCTCAGAAAATCGAACAAATATATGCCAAATATAAGGAGGGCGAAGTTAGCGAAGCAAGACTGCATTATTTGCAAAGTGGATGCATTTTTCATGGATGAAGACGTGATCGGAAAACTCGTCTCGGTCCCTATTTTGAATTAATTTATTCATATTTCATCATCCCTAGAGACTTGTTAAAGGCTTCTTTGTGACACAATCCTTTAAGCTTGCATATATAATTCGCAACCTTTATTTAAAAAATCTCTAGCGGTACTGAAATACTTGATCACTCTTTACAAGCCTTCTTTGCTTTAAGCTACTTTTTCAATAATAAATTAATCATTAAAATTAATATTCTTAGGAAAAAGTTTTCTGGTTCATTAAATCTACACAAGTTTTAATAAAAAAAAACTATTTTGATATTGAAGTCTAGATTTGGAATTTAATTGTTGGGTTGTTGAACTGTCAAATTTTAAAAATTTGAGTATTCAATTAATAAGTATTACATTACGACATTAAAAAGGTTATTTTTAACTGTATTTTATGAAATAATTTCCACTTTAAATGATAATTTACATTTTTTCAATATAAACAAATGTGGCATAGTTATTAGTTATTGTAACCGCATATTGAAAATATATCATTTTATTATAGTTATAATAACGAAATAAACTCCCCACAAATACGGTTAAAATGTGGAGCTTGGTATTAATGGTTGCCTTTTCCACTTTTTGCTGATTTGCGATATTTGGCAAAATGTTTTGAATATTTATTTATTTGGAACAGGTTGATATTGAAAGTAAAATATTAATGAAATATAATTGCCGGATTTTCACTAAAAATACAAAAAATATAAAACTCACGATTTCATTGGCCGGATTTGGAATAGAGCATGTTTGATATTAAAATATTTTGAAATAGGATACCTTTGATTTTAACGCTGATGATTTCATTAAAACTTGAGGAATTATAACAGTTTTGATTGTCATATTGTATTTCTTGTACCCAGTACTCTAAGTCTCTATAATTATCTATTTTTTTAAAAGTGGAATAGGCTAAAATTAATCCCAAGCTCCACAAATAATTTGACAATGGAAATTAACGGCGCATTTGTCGCCAATGAGAAAAGGACTGTGGCAACATCTCTAAAATGAAATGAAATTAAAATTATTATAAAATTATCTGACTACATTGTGAATATATTTGGTTAAAATCAAATTCGCGTGAATATTAAAAGGTCTTCATAAAAAATAATAAAATTCCGATGTAAAAAACATTTTTTCATATACTGTGTGAGATTTCAATTATCGGGCTTTTGTCGTGATGTTGAAAAATGAGTGTCGGAATGTTGACCAGAAAATTTTACACGCGACAATGAGCCATCAATCCGGGCCTATCTGAAACCGGATTATTCCCGTGTTACTACAATGATGATGAAGAAAAAATAATTGAATTTTCCAGCCGAGGTGAGAGTTTGAGAAGCGTTATAAATCCGGCTGCGATATCTTGAGCCTCTCGATAAATTCTCCTGGGCGGGCACATTTGTTAGCCTTACAAGTAATATTGAGACACACCACTAAAGAATACAAAGAGATTTTTGCTTTTTATATCTACTCTAATATATACTTACAAATAGTGAACTTTCATTGCCGGCTAGATTTCATATCATAGTATTAATGTACATACATTGACTGAAGGCGTTTTATACCTTTATTGTGTGTAAATCAATAACGTATGATTGTAAATATATTTGTTATCCTATATTGGTAATAGCAATAAATTAAAAGTTACTTTAAATATCAATTATTTTTTATACCAAATTTTGACATTCGTCGTGATTATTTCTAAAATAACGTTAATTAAACTCGCGGTTACTTAAAATCGGTAATTATTGTTAATTTTCATATATAATTGTAAATAGAATGAACTTTTAGTCAGCATGAATATTCAATTCGAAAAATATATCTATAAATAATAAAATATATACCTATAAATAATAAAAGGTATACAAAATAGTTTTAGTCTACTAAAAATTGGTTAATTTTATTTATTTTGATGGGATAATATTAGATTTGTACTATTAACAAAATTGATAAAGTTTCCCACAGAGAGATTTAATTTAAAATCAAAAAGGATCAATTATAAAATATATTGGGTTTTTTTATATTTTAAGATAAACTACCGCCCCTTGAAATTGATTGTATTTTTTAACAATTAAATTTACCAATTCTATAACGATGGGGTTATTGCGCCATGATATATAGATTATATATATATATATATATATATATATATATATATATATATATATATATATATATATATATATATATATATATATATATATATATATATATATATATATATATATATATATATATATATATATATATATATACCACATTCTTCTTATACTATTATAATATATTGAACACAGCCCATTATTTTAGTAGTATGAAATGTGAAAATGTTTATTTTATCTACCTATAAGTTCCTTGATATTATAAATATTAATGGCAAAAATTTTCATAACTATTAGGTATACAAAAAGTGAACAAATAACCGGGTGATGAACTATTTAAAGTTGTGTGTTTCATCAAAAAGTTGATATTGCTTTGAAAGTGCCAAATCAACCCCGACATAAGTTTTCCCTAACCCCATTTATTTTACCTCAGGAGTGTCTAACCGAATACAAAAAAAAACAGTTATTATGTTACATCTATTTTGGAACTGAACATTTTTTAAACAACTTCCGTGATCCATTTTTATAAATTTAGTTGTTAATTGATGTGTTAGTTGATTAAATGATTAGCGATTAACACATCGAGTGCGACATCAAACAGAAAATGTAGGGGCTTTTGACAAATATGGGACTGGCTGTGACACATTAACCAACAACTATGCGATACTCACTAACTACCTCGTTGGTTACTACCTCCAGTTAGCTATTTTAGTGCTGTTAAATATTTATCAAGCTGTATAATTGGCGGTTTGCTTTAATAGAAACGAGAGCGACGCATTCCCGCTTTGACCGAATTATACAACCACTTTACTTGTAATATTGTGCACTGCACTAAAACAAACCCGGTCATTTGATAATCGATGCAGGTTTAATCCCATAATTTAATTTATTATAATAAATTAACTTTCTATAAGGGGATTCCATAGCTAATTATATGATATGTATAATACAATTTTAGATACACAATTTCTTTTACTTTTATTTAAAACGAAACCTACTTCAATGAGAGAGAGAAAGTTCTAACTTCTTACTAAATTCCACTTCCAAGGGACTTTTTGAAGAGTTTTTTTTTTACAAATTTTGGATATTTTGATACAGAAACGTGTTAATTTATTGTCTGTTTGTGATCTTAACTTGTCACCGACAGAGTGGCTCTGCCTTGCTTAATATTCCACTCAGTATTTACCTTACAATCCAGGAAATCAGAGTAAACCTGGACCAAGGCATTCGTTAGGGATCATTTGTTATTTATTAATATTATTACCGATCAAATTAATTTTTCAATTTTAGAGCAAAAATCCACTTTATAATAAATTTTACTTATATTTGAATGAATTATTATTTATTATAAATGCATATGATTGTGTCAAGTTTAAAATAGTATGAAACAATAACATTTTATTAATTCTGTCGGTGATAATAACTATTAGTAGTTATGCATGTCACCGACTTAATCATCGCCTCAGTATTTACCTTTGAATCTAAGAAATCAGAGTAAACCTTTATCAAGACGATAGATCTGGATCTTATTAATTTTACTCCCAATCTCCAATTGTTGTTCATACAATAATCGAGTGGGATTTGAACCCATGACCATAGTATTTGTAGATATGCGTCTAATTCCCTGAGCTAACTATGCATATTTTTTTAATAATCCTTTCGTTGACAAGAGTCAAAGATTTCAAGAGTTTTTTCAATTGACAAAATACTTTGTGAAATATTTAAGGGTCATCTTTTGATTTAAAGGTCGTAGGATTTCATGTTATTAGGCCTGAAAATCATTAGTTGTGCTTAAAACTGAAACTTCAACGTCAGAATATGGTTGTTATTACATATTATTTTGTGCAAAAGCTTGTAAAATATCAACACTGGCTTCGTTTAATCTCAAAGACATTCTTCGGGGTAAAGAAGGTATCCCTACACAAACATATTATTCCGGTTGAGATCTTTTCTCGTGGCTTGTTTTCATATAAAATAATAGCACTATCATAATCTTCATACAGAATATTGAAAAATATATTAAGCCAATTAGCCACAGTTTGGTAAGAACGCAAATATTATTTTATTAAATTTGTTTTATTCGGGATCTATCGGGATTTTATTAATCGTAATAACCTATCAAATATTTTTTTTTACTTTTGAGGGATTAAAATCCATAACTACAGTATTTAGTCACGCGCCTTACTACGCTTAGTTATTACGCTGGTTATATTATAATTTTAACTAGAATTAGATGAATTATTAATGTTAAAAATAAAAGAAATATAGCATTTTAGCACCGTATACTTAGGTCAATGTATTATTAAAAATATTGAGAAATGTAATGAGTTTTATATCACAATCAAAAAATATTAATTGACATCAAAATTATGACAAAAACAACATATTATTTTATTTCAAATTCCTTATTTATTTAATATTTTGATAAATTTCTTCGATAGACCAAAATGTATTAAATTGAATGATTATCTTAAAAAAGACACAATAACAAACTTGTATAGGATCTGTGTCCATTTTTTTTATTAGCTTTAGAATTTTATTTCTAACTGTAATAGATATATAAAACCAACATTCAAGATCTTAGATTTCCAATAGGTAGGTACTACAAAAGAGCGTATTTTGAAAAACAACAATTGCGGAAAATACGGTTTATATTTCTATCCGATTATTTGGGATTACCTGCGTTCGGGGCATTAAATCTTCCCCTTCTTAGACATTATAGGTAAACGTCTCTTTTGATAATATTATGTATTATATTTCATAAAGACCGTCTTGTAATCTCTTAGTGTACGAAGTTCACGATCTCATCTCGGAAATCTCATTTTTCCTAATCTTTTTAATATTTTCATCTCTTCGAACCGAAAACTCCCATGTCTTTTGAATATTCTCATAAGTTTTGTATTAGTAAAAGTGGTTTCGTCTAAGTGTACGAAAAATTACTTAAGACTTGCAAATTGGTTTGCGATTTATCACATAGGATCACTTTCCAGCTTTTGTATTTAATGAACACTTTTTCAGATTTAGTTTAAGATGAGATTCTCGGTGCTTTGTCCAAAAAATAAGTTTCGATTGAATGGAGAAGACACGTTCGCGGCTCAAATAAATAGCTTTAGTCCTTCAAACTTTGAATATTTCTTTCTGGTCTGTAATTACCCTTAGACCTTTTTCATCTTGATGATTGAGTGCCTTCAAAGACCAGCTAAAATGAAAATTTTATTTACAGTACCGAGTACAGTTTATTTAATGAGCCAATGAAAATTTTACCGATGGATATTTTTTCTGAATCACTCTACTGAGCAATTATTGGAATTTACTATTTCACCTACACTTATTTTCGCATTCAGTTGAGTTTTTATGAAGTTAATTATGCAACGATGAACCCATTTAAAAATAATACTTTATGATTGTTTTTATTATTAATATGTAATTTTTAAATAAAGTCTTTAAATGTAAATATATGATCGACGATCATTATATATTTTAATAATGTGTTAATAAGAGAATGAGAAAATACCTGAACTACATATTAATCAAATCAAACTATATTTTAATTAATAATATGTATGTTAACTTTTTCTAATGTATATATTTAGTACATTTAAAATTATCATTAATTATTTACGTTATTCCATACTTATTTGTCATTAATTGAAAATTATACAATTAATTTTCTGTAAAGTTATGGAAGGATGTTAGGTTATTTTCAAAAAAAATAATAATTTCATATGGTAAATTCTTAAGTATAAATAAAAATAATAATTTAAGTGTCTATATTTATAAAAAATAAATTAAGACGCGACGCTTATTCTACACCCAAGCTGCTTTATTACTTTTTAACCATAACTTATGAAAAAAAAATGATAAGTGTCAGTGACTCAAATATATTTTTATTAATTAAAGTTTATCTTTGTAGTAATGGCATCGGGATATGAACCCTAATATACCTTCTTTAAGTATCGTTAGTTAACTGTTTGTTTTGATCTCGAAATTACGCTGGATAATTTAATTACACACTCATCCTTATACTAAATCATTCAAGGATTACAACCTTCTCAGAGAGATTAGTTATTAAAATTATTATAAAACCGAAATATATAATATGTTTATAAAAATTTAAATAAGCTAGTATATTGTTAAAAGAGTTAGTGTGTGGTTCAGCTGGTTTCGCTTAATAAATTTATTGTAAGGGAGTAACATCCCACATATTGCGCCTTTGTATGATTTATTCCTTTAATTATTAGCATGCATACTTTATAAGGAAGCCTTCACATGCGAATATGTTTCAATTTACAATTTTACAATCACTCACATATAATACATCACGAAACATCCACAATTTATTATCAGTTTACATCATACAATATATCAAGAGTATCGTGTCTGAAATGAAACTTGAACACTGTCTTATCATCCATCATGTATGTGATAATACATGTATCTTGATTCCATACTAAGTAAAAAAATATGAAAAATACTACAGATAAACAATAATTTTTATGCTTTTGGTGGGTTCTATCTAGTCACCTGCGGAGAAGGAAAATTTTATTTTTTTCGTATTTAAAAAAAACATACTTTTTGTATGGTTGAGTATTCACAACTTTCATTTAAAATAAATAAAATAATAGGAATAGGAACTAGTTATACAGGATATACTTTTAATTGATGAGAATATTTTAAATGGATATATGATATCGTAAAAATATTTTTTACCATTAATTTTGAATAATAAATATCACATAATGGTTCAACTTATGTTTAGATATTTCTGCTTTTAATAATAACCTGCTGTCATCACAATTTAATCCGAAATCAAAAACTTCACTTACACAAAACCAAAAATTTGTAATTATACCTTTCCTTCCCTTAAAAGCTACCCATTGATTTAAATACAACATAACAAAAATCATAATAAAAAAATATGTTTATTCAAAAACGTATTTAATTTTATTGGAAAATTATTAATCTTTAAAGTGTATAATTTGTAAATTTTAAAATACTGATTGATCAAGTATTATTAAATGCAACCACACTTTCGAATCATGTTATTAGATTTATGCCATTTAATTCCCATTAAAAATTAATATATGTATTATACAAATATTAAATGTGGTAATTTTACGATCAACTACAGCGTTTGTATTTTAGTATCTATATTTGCTACATTGATATCCCATTTAGTACATATATTTGTAATTTTTATCTTCAATTCTATAAGACACATTCGTTTTTATTATAATTCGATACGTATATTATCAATCTCAATATAATACTAATTAATTAATTTATTCTTATAATATGTAGTGTCGATTAATCGGTATAAATGTTAGTGAGGTATTATATCGATGTTGTAATAAGATCTTCAAGACCTTCGAAGCTACACTTGGTAACTTCATACGTTCCGACAGATATTCTATTACAATTGCCAACTCGACCTAGTATATTATATTCTGCGGTTTCCCAGCAAAACTACGTTTTTTTTATATAATAACAATAATATGCATGGAAAGTAGTGTCAGTGATTGCGCGAGAAACAAAACAAATATATTCAGGAGTACTGAGTTTCTGAAACTCATACTCACTGAAAGTTATACATTTCACATATTATGAGATACCCAATTATATGAAAAAAATCCCAAAGGTGCACCACATGTTTTTGGTACACAGTGCAAAGTTTTAATGATCAGTTTGATTTAGTTAGTTTCAAAGTTCATTTCTAGTCGGTTGATAAAATTTTTGATGTGAATTCGAATTCGGTATCATAAATGTATATAAAAAGGCTTTCTTTCAAGTAATATTTAATATTTTGATTAAAATAGTGGGCTGAATTTTTTCAGCTAATAACTATTAATGATGCTAGTGAGAAAGAGGTTTTATTGAATGATTGACTATTTTAAATAATGAAAAGCTTAATAGGTAACTATACGGCTACATTATATATTTTAATTGAAAGCAAATAGCAAGAATCCACTCGTGACGATAATATATATATATATATATATATATATATATATATATATATATATATATATATATATATATATTTATATATATATATATATATATATATATATATATATTATATATATATATATATATATATATATATATATATATATATATATATATATATATATAATATATATATATATATATAAATATATATATATATATATAATATATATATATATATATATATGGATATCAATTAAAAGTTAAATATGTTTTTATTTATTAATTCATATAAACTCTAAAGGGCTTTTTGAGATAATTTTGTATAACTTTTATTTTGGTCGGTGATTTAATATTATTAGTTACACGGGTCACTGACTGATCATAAATATTTATCTTTATGCTTTCCATTGTTTAAAAATGTATTTTATACTAGTCATTATAATATCCATAAATTATTACTTAATCCATTGTACAAAAATTGTTTACATTGTACAGATGACATTTTAGTGAACCCATATAAACAGCAATGACAACTTAATTGTGTCATTCATGGTTTCAGATTACGATATTAAAATGCAAATTTAATATAAGATTTGCGTAAACTATTATACTATTCTTTGTTAATTGTTTCAAAATTCAACATTAATTTTGTTCACACATCAATTATTATTTGGTTTTAAAAGTTGTCCAATTTTTTAACGCTCAGTTAATAATCAGGTTCACAAGAGTTAAGCTCTTCTGATTCTTATATTTATTTATTTTAAGTTTAAGTTTTTACGATTTTTTTCGTATTGTCTTAGCTGTAACTAGTAACACAGATCACCAACAGAACGGCTCTGTGTTAGTCAATCGCCTCAGTATTTATGTACGTATTAATTTAATTAATTTAGAAATCAGAGTAATCCTAGATCAAGGCAATCATCAAATCAAATTTATTAATAGTATTTCCGATTTCCCAGTCGTAAAAACCGATCATATAAATTGATCAATTTTAAGGCCTCATTACACCAGCTACGAAACGTGTACAGATGAAGTTGTGTGGTAAAAATCCACATTAAATATGTATATATTTATTTGTGAATGAATAAATAAGAATGTGTGTTTGAATATTATGAAATAATAATGATATTTTAATAATTTTGTCTTAGTAGGTGTTCGTAGTAGTAGTCGTAGCAGGCGGTCGTAGTAGTGGTCGTAGTACAGGGGGTAGTAAGGACACCGGACATGTCATACGGCAGTGAAGTATGTCGAATGAGAGGTGGCATTTTATATGTCAGGATTGATATCAAAGGAGGTCCACTTTAATAGAATTGCCTGTCCTGCCTGTTTGGACAACGACCCACTTGGACTCGAGTGATCTCTGACTGTTTTACTTCAAATGAGATCTGACATCTGATATTCTTCTTGCATGGCTCTTCCTTCGCTTACACTTCCATTTATTACTATGTCCATATTGTCGGCTAAACTGTTACGACTCTCCGACTTATTTGTTTCTCACAATCGCCTTTTACCGTTTTTTATCTCCACTTTACTCCAATAAGGCCATCTAATACCAATAAGAAGATATGTTTAGCTATCAACTAATATTATTACTATACAATTTATTTATTAAATATAATTTACATATACTATTTTATAGACCAAGTATAAAATACATACATATATACATACATATAAAACATAATAAATAATACTTATATATAGACAAAAGAAAATGTGTTTGTGAAAAATTATAGATTTTTAAGTGTCCCTTGAAAATTTCAGTCAAAATTTCCAGTTTAGCTTATTTGAAATATTCTTGATTTTTTTACATTTTGTATCAAGGAGTTGATTTATTAACTCTGTGATAAACTCTTCGACTGATTTCAGTTTAATAGTCTCACGAATCTCTCTAGAAATATCAATGGCTCTTTTTATAAAATTATTTATTATTGATTCAAAATGTTTAAAATATTTTTAATTTATGAGTGTGAATTTCATATCGCATTATATTTCCCTGTAATTATTTGCCAATCATACATACGTAGGCCTATTTTTTTATTATTGAAATATTGTCGAAATGCTTCAGATATCAAATCCTATTGGTGTTTTTCAGGATTATTTAATTAGTATTTTATAATATAATATTCGGTTTTGTCGATTTAATATAAAGTACTTAAATTTTCTGTTTTGTTTATTGGTAGAAATATTCTTTTTAACATAATATGTATGTAACATAACATTATATTATAATATTACATGCATTTCCAAAGATTCAATAAAATTTTATGTTCGAATATTGCCAACGAGTAAATTTCGCATTTATTATAAATATTGTCGGGTATAATATAGGGAATATTTTAATATAATATAAATACGATATATTTACCACTTTTGTACTAATTATTAAGTAAATAAGAGTTTGCGAGATGGGGTTTATTGTTTTATATTTATTATGCAATCAGGATTTAACATACAAACCGCAATAATTTATAAGCCATATTATTTGTTTGCA